>JABFPB010000062.1:0-62590 GCA_022817645.1 Ceratoteleas bidentatus
GCGATCAGCCCCGACGCGTGCGAGGCGACCCTGCGAGGACCGTGCGGGACTCGCGCCACGCCAGTCAGCCATCCGACTCGTCGCCACGTCGCGCGCGTCACTCGGTCCGTCGAACGGCGCCCGCTCGCGTGTTCACAGTTCGCCAATTGGTTGCCGATTCCGCATCCCCCCCTTTCCCTTCGAGATCAGATACGCCACGAGACCACCGACGACGACCTCGGATCGGGTGAGACTGTCGTGTCGGCAAGCCGGGCGAAACCCCGCGAGCTTGCCCCGCACGCTTTGCCCCTGGCTTCGGGAACCTGTCTATGGATCATAGGTTAGCACTACAGTTCATGGATTTTGACCGATTGTGAAAAAAGCCTGCCTCTCTCTGCCCCGCAATTGTCCGTTCAAGTTGTGCGTGCGTACGGCGAGAAAGCGGCTGGTGAACCGAGTAGCTCGACGCCCCCGCCGCGGGGGAGCCAGCGTCGGCCCCTTTTTCGGCGCCACGTGACGCGGAAGCGAGTGCGCCGGGCTTATTATGAGGTTACGAAAGGTTAGGGATCGTGTGGCCTCGGGGTCTTGATTAATGGCCCGCCGGGGAATCGCGCGGCAACTGCCACGTGAGCGCGCGACGGTCCAACGTCTTCGCGGGGCAACGACAACACGTGATCGGCCTGACGATCGAACGGGGTAGGGCTCGCGAGGGGATGCGGACTTGATTAGGTACGAGGGGCTCTGCGCATCACGCTTCCGATGTACGACAGCTTTTGTTTTCCCCTTCGGCATTTCAATCGAAATTACCGCTTAATGTCGGCGAGGGAAGTTTACTTTTGTTTATTGTATGTGAGTTCTTAAATTGTTAGTTCCGTAGTTTATACCGTTTAGAATACAGTATTTGAGTCATTCACTTAGCACCTGCGACACTGAAAAAAACTGACATGATTTTAACAACCATACCGCTTTACTACGCCCAGTATGGTTGATGCAAACATACATTTGTTTGGGACAAACATATAAATGTTTTGCGCAACTATACTTATGTTTGGCGTAACGAAATGGTATTTTTGTGCACAAGCAGCCATACTGTATGTTTATGACAACCATGTGTATATTAGTGCCAACCATACCACTTTGCGTCTGCCCCCCTCACAAAATCGACTCGTCGGACAACAGCTTGATCACATCCCCTTAAAAGATTAACGTCGCCACCTATCCCCCGACCGCGCGTCCGTCTACTTTCCATTCAACCGCCTCCCATTCCGCATTTCTTATCGCCGCATTACAGTAAATAATACACGATTACGTCTGATAAGGAAATAACAGCGGTTAGAACCGCGGCGTGATTTATTTATGCGACGATGAGGCTCGTGGTCTCGGCGTGTTCATTATTCATCGGCTCTTTATATCCGCGTCTTCTATTGCACTTCAACCCACGCGGGCTTAATCACGACACAATCAAACGACACGCCGCCCGTCGCCGCGATCAATAAAAAATGAGGCGCGCACCGCCAGATAATCCGCAATTCGAGATGCCGAGTAGAACAACATCCGCACCGACGTTCGCGCGGATAATATGGTTTTCGCAAGGATAAGCGCCCACTGAATCGCGAGTCTACGAAATTTCTCTGCAATGCTTATAATATAAGACGATTTATTTACTTGCACCTGCCCTCCCCCCTCCTCGGGACAAAGCAAAACTGTTCCGCACTTAACCTATTCCCGCCAACATTCCTACCGGATCCTCTTGCTTTAGCAACTAGTTCTTAACAACTGATGTAAAAGTAAATCATGCTCAAGTTCCCATGTAGAAAAATGTACGGTCAGCCATCCATAACAATAGACCCAATGTTTGCCCAACGTTGGCTGCCGAGATCGGGTCAATATCGAGTCATCATAATGTTTTAGTAGGGTTCAGCGTTGGCCCACGGTCAGTGTCATTTGTTAGCCTGCCAAAAATGTCACCGGTGGGTCAGTAGAGGCCCAATGTCGGGCCCATGTTTGGCTAACAATCGGTGTCGTTTCTTAGCCAACGAAAAACCTCACCGCTGGGCCGATCGTGGGCCAGCTGTTAGCCAACGCTCGGCCCAGTACTGGGTCAGCAAAAATATCAATCATCAGCAACCATCGTTGAGCCCTACGAAAACATTGTGACCATTCTGTATAGGCTCTATCTCGGCGGCCAACGGTTGGCAAAGAATAGTCGACGTTGTGCCAATGCTTGGCCGATTATTTTCTCTACATGGGTTGGCGATTCTACGAGTACGCTGCTACGATAAGCAGTTCTATCGTCAGATTCCTGCGAAGCCATCCGCGATTTCTTGTCGCATTCCATCGGCGTGATTTAACGCCGGAGACGTAGGTGTAGCGTAAACGAGCGTACAATGTATCTGTCCCTCTATCGATCGGCCGAACAGCTGTTGAACGTATATTATCTGTAACTGTAGCAAAAAGGCTGCTCGATATTCACACCGTGCGGCCCTTCTTCAGGATCCCGCGTGATATTTCGCAGGCGTCGCAATAACCGGCCGGATAAATCTGCTGACGCGACGGTTCGGATCGCGCGTGCCCTAAACTGTTGCCGGACTTTTTGTCCACCAGGAACAACGCGCGGGCTTGATGAAGTCCGTTCTCACGACTGCGACCCAATTCCCCAGTTGCCGCCAAGTGACATGATTAATTATCCGCTGAGCCAAAGTGGCGTATCGGCCCGGAAAAAAAAAAAAAAAAAAACGTGCAAAACAGCGGGATGAAAGGACGCGCGACTGTTATTTCGTCCCGACAAAGTTGCGCAAAAAAAGTGTAACCAAATTCCCCGCGAACTTGGAGCGACACGGGTATTTGTATTGTCGTCGTTAATGTCGGATTCGAGCTTATGAATCGTTCGCGATCGATGATCGAAGTGCGCGCCAGATTTTGTCTTACGTTCGACGAAAGAGGTCGCCACCAAGAGCGCCCTCTGCCTTCTTTATTGCGTATTTGCATTGCGTGCGATTCGATACCTACTTTAAATACATTAATAATAAATTTAGTAAGCATAACTGAA
Source organism: Ceratoteleas bidentatus (assembly GCA_022817645.1). Classification (NCBI taxonomy): domain Eukaryota; kingdom Metazoa; phylum Arthropoda; class Insecta; order Hymenoptera; family Scelionidae; genus Ceratoteleas; species Ceratoteleas bidentatus. The sequence continues at coordinate 3,029 of JABFPB010000062.1, forward strand.
CCGTTGCATATTCATGCGGTAATTTCCTCATGGACCGTGATAGTTTTGTGAGCGCAAAGTGGCTAAGACAAGGCGAACGATAGGAAAGAAAATTGCCCCGGGGAGGGGGGAGGGCCGGACGGATAAGCTGGGCCAGGAAAAATGAGGCTAGAGGGAGAAGGAGCGCGACGCAGAGGGCGTTGTAGGTATGAATAGCAGCTCGTCTTTTTTAATATTTATGGAGGGCAAGAGCGAGCTTCGCAATTTATATGGTGATTCGGCGGTTCGGTTATGGGCTTAGTGGCACGATCCGATCTAGGAATTCAGTCGGAAAAAATAACGCCTCTCAATAATTAGATCGGCTTGCGCGGCTACGATCTGCGTGATTGCGCGGGGCGGGAGGGAAGGGGGTGAACTGCGTTTTTACAACTTTGCATAATGCGCTTGTTTCGCGAGCGCCGCGGTTTGATGAGTTGTTGTTGCGTTGGCTCTGAAATATCGTAATCTTTATTGTCTCGGAAGACCCTCGGAATGGTTATTGACGTGGTAATCAGAATTCTCATTGACCTACTTCGTTCTGAATATAACCGCGATATCAAAGATCCCGTCCGCATTCGAAACAATCGGTTGCTGCGCGAGTTGCATTTCGGATACAAATCAACTCGGCGCGTTATGAACAGTCGTTGGATTTTTATTAGCGAAATCGCGCGATCAAATTTTTGACTCTGGAAAACAGCGCGATTTCGGCTGGCGAGTTTGCTTGTCAATTTGCGCGTGATTTGTTTGTTGTTGCCAGGGGAAAGCGGTCGGGGAATTGGACAACGTAAGAGTAGTTGGAAAAAATGAGTTTTATACGTTTTCTGGCGGTACGTGTGTTTTTGTCGGGGATTAGGCTTTCGTTCGCGAGAAAGTAACTCGTGTCGCGAAAATTGTTTGTTGAAATATAATTTTGATCAAAACGCATGACAAACATGTAGCGCCAATTTTTATGAATTTGCGACAGGTAAAAGATTGGATTGGAAATATTAATTATACGGGTGAGGTGTGAAAAGTGTTTTGAAATAACGAACAAAATACAGTTGTGAATAGTTAGATGCCGCAGTCAGCATGTAATAATAAAACTTTCATTTGTTAGCTTGTTATTTGTTACTAAATTCTATGTTTGATAACCGAGAGGTGGACCATTTTCCGATAATTTTTACAACTATTTTATTAATTATAGGAAATAAGAATTTATACAAAAAATATGAAATAAGAAATATCAAATAAACTTCGGTTCATCATTCCCCTTTTGTAATTGTTATTCTACGACCAGCTCGAAAAACTCGATACCAACTTTTACATGTCCGAACAAAGCATTACTGTCACTCGGTTGAACAAAGCATGAATTAGGAAAAAAGCGCTGAAACGCGATCGAACCAAATCGTAAAAAGCTGCACAGTCCACTGGACATTCCAATAAACAGTCGGGAAAAAGTATTTTCAAATTAATATTACAATCAAGTAATCGAAATTGCATTAACGCCGCGTTTACCCCGAGCAACAGCGCAGCGAATTTTGAGGCTCGCACTTTTTGATACGCGCTTAATTCGCAAAACTAATTTCCAACTCAATTGCTGGATCATTGCTTTAAAAATGAATTACGACTTGTAATTTGCGAATCATACGCGAAAATTGCATGTAAATTGAATAATTAAAAAATGCGCAGCTACACGCGCTCGTACGTACACACGTACGTACAATCGTACGAATGCACGTGTGCGCGTACGTACGGGGATCTCGGGCATACGCATTCGGTGTCAGCGATGTGGCAAATTCGAGCGAGCCGAATTTACCGCGGAAGTGCATGTAAAATAGAACCTTGTTTTGAAATAATACGCACGCTAAATATGCGCATACGATTTATCCAATGTTTCTTGAGAACGGTCTGCTTTCAAGCAAAACGCTCGCCGAACCATTTCACGTTTAAATGCGTCGCGGTGTCCGATTCCAGGTAAACGCTCTCGTGCTTTTATTCATTTTCAGTGCGCGCGCGCCATCCGTGCGTCCTTCTTTATTCCCGCCAGATAGACACGAATGGAAAAACTCATTTGAATTTCACGAATTTTACGGATTTCACGAGCGCGCCGCCCGAACGCCACTGTGATTCTAACGTTACGCAATTTTGACGAGTCGTGTAGCGTTTCTTCGTTTAATTGCGAAACAAAATGTCTCGCGTTTACGTTGCGGCAATTACGTTTTTGCGACTCGAACTTCTTACTGTAGTTTCGAAGATTGAAATTCAAAACGAAAACGAATTGACGCAATATTTATTTCACGGGGGTGTTTTCATTGCAAACTTGGAATAATTTTGTTTCGAACAACAATCTCATTTGAAATGTAATTAAATGGAATTGAATTAAATCGTAATTCGATTAGGTTGTTTGTTTAAGGATATTGTTAAAATGAATATCACCTTATAAGCTCAGAGAATCGTCAGAATATCAGTCACGTTAAAGGGACGTTTGTTAACGTCGTCCTATTTAAATCCTTTTGATGAAGGTCTGCTTTCTACAACTCGAGATATTTAATTTCGAATTCGAGAATTGAGTATCACGTTGTGAAGGCAGATCAGTACAAAAAACGATTCAAACGCTTGTGTTTTAAATTGAACAAGACTCTTCGTAATTTCGTATTTAAAACTGAAAACATTTAACAACATTTTCTATGTTTATACTGAAGTGTTTTAAATGAGATCACTTCTTTTTACCGCCATGAAAATACGAAGCATTGAAGGGACAAATGTTATTAGTATATGATTATACTTTTATTAGACTTTGGCGAGTGGCATCTATATGATTCAACATTAAGAAACATGGGTTGATAGGTCAATATTTCTTAAACCACACACCTTCATTATACATCACAAGATTAAATGAACACATACAGTAGAGTTAATACATTTTTATCATTGTCATTGATTATATAAAAACTGTCAATTCTCGCAGATATACTAAGTAATGAAAATAATGAACAAATGTAGGTCACATATTTGCATAATATATGCATATTTTCTACAACCGTTTTAGGATGCGACTATTTACAATTATCTTAACTTGAATGGTGAGAAGATATCGTTGAGCTAATATTTCCCAAATCGATTATTCCACTCATAAATTTTAACGCCCAACATCCATTCGGAAACGTGTCCACTTGAATCATTCATTAATTCTAAAATAATCTTCGCGTTTTCGTTTATTCACATCGCCTATAGCTGTTCAGTAGTACAATATAAATTTAGTCGGACGGCGCCAAACACATGTCGCGTTAAATAATTAATACCTCCGACCGGAGATAAATCCTCGAAAAATCAATCAATGGATCTTCCCCAATAATTTCTCCCTCTCGCGCGCTAATGTTTAATATGATACAAGAAGTAATCAGCGAAACAATTTTCTGCATTTGTGTGTGTCCAAAATAATCGCATTTCTAATAACGGAAATTAAAGTGTATTAAACACCTGTATTTAGATCGAATATAATCAGTTATAAAGCCATAATTCGTTTTTTATCCTAAAATATAATTATAGGTGGGTATGATCCGAAACAAAACACAATTAAGAATTTAATTCCAAAACAATTCTACTAAAAAAAAATTAGGGGAACACTTTATCTATTAAGCACAATGATAAAGTGTTCTCCTAATTTTGTTGATGCCTGACATTTCAATTTTGAAAAAAAGACGAACGGATAAATATCATCAAAAATGTTTCGCGCTCTTATCCATGGCCGTGAAGCCAGTAAAATGTTTATTTCACAGATTCAACTTCATGCGATTCTCTCTACTTTCACTGCGCGGCTAAACCACCTTAACAATTTTATCGTCGTTGAAAGTGAAAGACTCGAAAGCGTCGATTGGCCCGTTGATCCTGCAGCGCATTGAGCCGGCGTCACTCGTCGGACTGATCGCAACCGAATTCCGGACGTACGCATAAATCTGCGGCGAACGAAAAATGATTTAACGCGTAATCAACCGCTGATAATGCGGCGGCAAACGCGGCTTTCATGAAGAGCATATCCAGCGCGGCAGATTGAAGGAGTTATTAAGTCGTAATCAATGGCGTAAATGAGGCTTCGCGCGCTATCGAAAGTTCGCTCAGTCGATTAACGCCGGCGGATTTTCTTTCCTCGTCGGCGCGCGAAAAAACATAACTTTTCCCGGGAGCGAAGGAACGAACATTAGCCGTGGGGAGTCCAAAGAGCAATAAATGAGGTTCGAAAGTAGGGTACGTGGAAAGCGGCGACGCGACGTACGTTACGATATATCTTCGACGGCTACGTGACCGGAATTCTAAAGGGAGTTAAAGGCGGATTTGTAACGTATTTTTCGACGACGCGGAAATATCTATCGACTTACGCGTATACGTGGACGGAAGTCTCGTAATTTCCGTCCTGTGTCTCCGTTGACGTTGGATTAATGATGTCAGTCGCGCAACCGAATAAGTCGACGCTAAAGACCGGTCGGGATGCATTTAAATTTCCAAACTTCGTTGATTGCACTTGGGCTGTGTCACGTCAAATCGTATACTCTTTTCCATGGAACAACCAGTGTTTTCGAATTCGCAGACTTTTTGTCCGACGCGCCGGACCGTTCGTTGACTGAATGAACGTTTAACCGGCGAGACACCTCCGATCGTCGAACCGAATGTTTTCAGCAAATCGCGACGAAATACGACGTAAGTTTGGCGGACAAAAACCGCGAAACTGTTTACAGTCGCGCGAGCGACGCGAAAATCGATGGCACGCGGCGGACAAAAAGCGGGCATTCATAATGGCCTTTTTAATTAAGCTTTCGGCGTCGATAGTTGCGGAATACGGATTTGCCGCGGGGAGTAAAAAGGCCGCTGAATAATCGTGATAAAATAAAAGCGGCGCGGCCGAGTCGCCGGATTAACGAGCTTAAGGTTGAGCTTTGGCCCGGCAATAAGAGGCACGGAAATGGCTGTTATTATGATGGATTTTATGGCGATCCGATTGGCTGTAACCCTAAGCCCGTAGTTTATCGTACGTGGGTATTAATATAATGTGTGTCAGTCAATACGTGTACGTGCGCGCCCGCGTACGTGAAGATATTACAAATTACGTCCAAGTTGAGTATAATTCATTACGGTGAGGATAATACAAACTACAGTACTCGGCACAATACAGAGAGCCGCTGCGGAGTAAGCCTTATACATACCAGAACCGGACTTAATTACACTCCATTATAACTGCGCTCCCGTGGACATCGTCTGCTGAAGAGCTTCTACAATTCCATCGGTACTCAATACACCCAATATATACCGCATCCTCATAGAAACCGAATCGAGTGCCTGTCATACGCTGACCGCGACTCATCGTCGCGCGTTTTTATTATTCCGCGTTCAGCACCAAAAATAGACGAGCGCTGCCGCACTGACATCAAAACACAATCAGCAGTCAAATCTACCGCTGCGAGAAATAAACAGTTTGAAAACTGACCGAGCGAGTCTGCTCGGCCCGCGCGTGTTTGTTCAAGACGACCGTGTTTGCATTTTATTACTATGGTCATTCAACGACGACTTTGGCTTGTCTTCTACTGGTTTGAGCAAATTACAGAGACGAGGATTTTGTGTTCGGTTGATTTTGAAATATCGATTAAATTCAAAATTGCCATGTTCAGTGGCCGCTTAAAATATGTGAAGTTATGCTAACATGTGTGAAGAGGAAGAAGATGGGGAGTATTTTTGACGTGAATTTACGGAATTAGTGGGTTTTAGGTGAGCTTTGATCTTTTGGGTTGTAGAATGTATGTGTGGTATCCGAATTCAGTTTGTAATTGGGGTAACCATCTTCAGGGAGATTAGACTGTATTTTGTGGGGGATTTTTAAGATCGCTGGTAAACTGAACAATAGGAATTATATTAATTTCCTTTACAGCTTGTATCAAGTGGAGGTGAAATAACTGAATTCGGCACTTGAAACCATTGAATTTTATTTGAAACACCCGAGTTTCACTGGATTCAAACGGTGCATGAAGTTCTGAGAACTCCATGAATCGGATGGATGTATAGAACTACGATGTAATAGATTCAATCTAGGTGTACTGAGTTACACTCTGTTCTATATAAAAAATTACTATCTCAAACTACAAAATGTTTCGGAATGTTGGGAATAGTTAACAGAATCCTTATAATGGATTCCTCCATTATTTTCGAGACTAGTGTTATACAACGATAAACTGTATTCTTTTACTACTACAAAAAGGTACAATGACAAAGATCTTTGTACAATTGCGCACAATGTTGCTTCATACAATGATAAAAAAAACAAAAATCAAAATGATAAAGTTACAATTTCGCCTATTATTAAACAAGTAAATTTCATTTCGATGTGTACAATTCTGCACAAAATGATGATTCTACAATATCAATTCAAATATGCATTTGAAGTATTTAACATATTTAAATTCACACAATACGTGTACCCTTGTATAAATAAAAACTCTGAAAATGTCTGAAAAAGTCTGAAAACGTCTGAAAACTATCTGAAAAACTGTCTGAAAAAAAATCTGAAAAAAGTCTGAAAGGTCCCAATTTTCAGACCTATTCAGACTATTTCAGATATATGCTGACGCGTGATAAGTAACGTCTGAAAATGTTTGAAAATATCTGAAAACGTCTGAAAACGCCTGACCTGCAGTATTCGGAAGGCAAACTTTTCGGGTATTTTCGCACTTGTTCGGACCATTTCAGACTATTTCAGAGAATTTCAGACTTAAATTACGAGTCCATAATTTTCTGAAAAACTCTCTGAAAAAGTCTGATATTCTCTGAAAACATATGGAAATCTCAGATAAAGTCTGACACTCCCGTTAAAAATCATCATAACTGGGATTCGAACCCCCGACCTATGACGCAGAAGTCTGGAAGTATAACTACTCGGCCAAAGTCATAATACTTACAGAAGTTCTATTTAAATTCGTAATTTAAAAGTCTGAAAATGTTAGACTTTATCTGAGAAATTCATAAGTTTTCCGAGAATATCAGACTTTTTCAGAGAGTTTTTCAGGTAATTATGGACTCGTAATTTAAGTCTGAAATTCTCTGAAAAAGTCTGAAATGGTCCACACTCTGCGAAAATACCTGAAAAGTTTGCGGTCCGAATACTGCGGGTCAGACGTTTTCAGACGTTTCCAGGCATTTTCAGACTTTACTTATCACGGGTTGGCACATATCTGAAAAAGTCTGAATAGGTCTGAAACGGTGTCATAATTGGTACCTTTCAGACTTTTTTTCAAACTTTTTCAGACATTTTTCAATCTTTTTCAGACTTTTTCAAACATTTTCAGACTTTTTATTTCTACAAGGATAATGATGCACTTAAATTTACACAAATATCGTGTAAATTTGTGCAACCATTCTCATATTTTGCGTAAAATTTGCACAACATTCAAATGTTTGTTGGTCCTTTGTATGAAACTGGTACTCCAATGCACCCATTCTAACTCTATCGTATTCTTAACTGAAACATACGTTTCTTAGCATCATAAATCATTCTTGCACGTTTATCACGACGAACCGATGTGGCCAGTGTTTTTTTGATTCTATATATATTTACGTATGTATCGTAAGTAATTGATTACTCGCGCAGTTAAGCTTAGAAAAATCATTGCGATGCGATCAAACGTCAATGGAACATAACGGTTTACGACGCGGCCGATAAATTGTCGCGTACTTTTGCGTCAGCTGGGACGGCTGTAAGAACGTCAGTCAACTCGACGCCAACAAACAGCCGTATCACGCGCTCGTTATAGATCGAATAATTTTTCGTAAGACGGCGATATTCTTTACAGCACCGCGTATCGCGCGCTCTCCTCGGGAATCTGTTGTTATTTTTCGATGATTTTATGGTCTACTTGAGATACGGGTTCAGTTGTCTCGCGGGTGCGATACGTGAATTGCGGCCGCTCGTATATCGACTGTTATTACCGGCGCGCTGTTTTCGTGCCGAGTGCGCACGCGGGACTCATTTTTAAGCCCGACTTTTTGAAAACGCGATAAAATTACCAACGCCGCCGATGGTTTTCGATTATTGAATTTCACGCGCAACGTATGAATCGAGCTGGGCGAAAGTTGCACTTTCTTTTCTACGGAGCATCCTACTGGGTATCAGGTGTTATCGCGTCGGCGAAGAGCCCAGAATTCGGATATTTTGCTTAATTTTATTGACGCGCCGGAAATTTATTCGCGAATTCCGAGTTTTCGAGAGTGTGGTAAATTGTTTATGGGAACGGCGATTGGAGAGGGAGAGAGAAAGAGAGAACGGAATTGCGCAGTTTGAGCTTTTCTTTTTTTGTGCGAATGTGGGTAATTTCGCAAACATTCAGGCATGATTCTATTCTGCCGTTTCCACGATTTTCTAGGAAGTGAATTTTTCGAATCGTGTCGTTGAGTTTAAGCGGTTGTCAAAGTTATGAACAATTTGCAAACGTTTCTTTTTAAGAAACCTATTTTTATGGATTTGAGTTATGACTGGAAGTGGAGTATACTGTTTTACGAGCATCAAAATGTAATGGGACCTATATTCATTACATTTTAACGAGCAAAACAGGATTTTCGATACAAAATACCGGGGTTAAAAAACATTAACTTGTGTTGTAAAATTTCAGCAGTACAGCAACAAATACTGGTATCAATGTTTTCAATTAAATACGTAATCTTTGAGAAGAAACAGATATTTACAGTAGGTATACTTTAGGGGGAACCATTTACCGAGATTTGAAGGAAATGTTCTCGTTCGAAAAGAAATTACGGAAAATACAATTGCCCGAAAATGCGCAGAAATGAGATTTTACAGTAAAGTAAACATCAAAGTAGTTTTATAATGTTCTTTAACCATCATACTCGGAGAACAAAATTTTGAATACATTATATATAAACCACGCTGAAATTATACATTAACATAGCACATACCAGTTTGATAAATTATATTCATAGTTAAGTTTGTATACCAAAGTACAAACGAGTTACATTCGGCCTAGTATTGGCCCAAGCCTGGCAGCCATTCCTGGGAAACAGTGGGAATGAAACGCGGGAGTACTTTGGCTCAAGATTCATAAGTAATCGGCCCAAAGTTGGTCCAACGATAACTGTTTGCATCGTTAAATAAAAAAAATCGACCGTCGGCACAAGCTTGGTCCTGTATTGGCTCATTCGTAGATATATTTATTTCGACAAATTACAAAATTGAGATAAATTATAAACCATACTTGCAGTGAACATTATAATATGTTTTTTCCATTTACAAACGATCAGCTAACGACCAGCAGCCAGTCTTGGGCCAGGACTGGCTGTCAGTATTGCGCCAATGGTTTATGGAGTAATGGCCCAGAGGTTTCCCGCGTTTCATTCCAGTCTTGGGCAAACGCTTAACGGCTGGGCGACAAACGTCAGCCAACATTCGCCGAGCTTGGGCCAATGCTGGTTTGATGGTAAATTTCCATGTGGAATTACAGTTTCGACATAAATATCACTACATGCAATATTTCCAAACCTCAGCAATTGTTTATACGATAATGTCTTCCCTAAATGCCCCCACAAAAATACGTTACCAAAATATACCCCACTAACGCAAAAATTATTCTCAGCCTCGATCCAATAAAACCGCTGAAACGGTCTTATTGGATTTAGTAGGCCATTAATGTACCTGAGACGCAAGACGAAGTAACAATAACGATTATTTTCGTTTCTGTTTCAGGTGAGTTTATTTTCCATCTCGCTCGTAATGTGAGGTCATCCCGAAGGTTGGATTGCAATTCAATTTGTAATAAAAATGGAAATTAGCAGTCGCTACGTGAATAGAAAACAAGGACTGCCCTGCGAGAATAACTCAGAGGTTTGAATAAGCAAACTCGGCCGCCGCCCGGTCGTTCCCCCCTCCCCTGGCGTCTCTTTTCGCACCGTCTCCATCAGTCGCAAGGCACGGGCCAAAGAACGTTGTTATGATTGCTAATGGAAAACTATCCAATTCAAAGAACAAAGTGAAGTAACGAGTTACTCTATCGTTGCGCGAAGCCATTGAGGTGGCGGTGGCGGCCAGGGTGCGAGCGCGGAAGGGAAAATGGCGCGGGTTGTTAACATTGGAAACGAGGGCGGCGACGGGAGCTGGCGTCTGAGCGCGCTGCCCGCGACGGAAGCGGCGAAAGAAAAATCAGCCGCGAGGACGCGGCCCCGAAATGTTATGCAAATGTTCGTGCAAGAAGATTGCTCGTTGCGGCCGGAATCACGGGATCCCCCGGTCGTTCGCCACGGAATTTACGGCGCGGGGAAATTGGCGGTTGAACGGGAACCCCGAATTATCGCGCTCGAAAGTCATTTCGGCTAATAACGAATCGCGCGGATTCGACGATTCGTTTTCGGCCGACGGAATCGGCGTCTATTATCATTTTCTGCTATTCGTAAATAAATCCCCGACGACGGTGTGCGGCAATCGTTCGAATCGATGAAGAGGGTCGAAGGCGGCAGGAAATGGAGATTTGTAGAGACTGGCTGCAACTTGACGGAAAAAGACGGATGTTCGATGTTTCTTCAATTTTTTTGGAACATCGCGTGTAAGTGGTGAGACGAGAGATATTTGAATTGTGTTCTTGTGTTGTGTGACATTCTAGCAAATCATAATGTAGTTTTCTGAATTGGGTTTTTATATTCGTTTGCTTTTTCTTTAAATAATGATGAATACCATTAAAAGTTAGTTGGAAATCGATAATGACAATGGTTTGAGTAAATGATTTAAACTAATGATCGGTATCTGGTCTGATGATTTTCGTTAAGAAAAGGATTTAAATCTATCAAATCAGTAACTATACTCTGTATCTCTTTTCATACATATAAAGCAACATTAACTGCAAATTTCAGCTATTTCACATCAAACGTGCTATTAATAATTCTATTCATCTTATCACAGATGTACTCCGTAAATAAAACAACACGAAAAAAATTTCATGAGAAACTGTTGCTAGGAAAAAAATGTAAAAAATATTTCATTTATTTTATTCCAGATGATAATAACGGTACAATAACAATAACTTTCTGAATATAAAAAGTGTTTGTTCATTTTATTTTTTTATTGTTGTTGTTGTTGTGCATTTCAATCTTTCATTTTTAACAGAGCTTTCCCTCAGATCGCAACATCTTAGATACTCATCACGCGGAATGCATGTCACTTCCCACGCCGTTTACTCGACACCGGCAAACTGCCCCGGCGAATAATGAATTTTGTCAATTTACTGCTGGAGTAAGATCGCGGGAAAAGTATTTGCCGCGCGCGATGAATTTTTCATCCGCGGCTGCGGAAATACGAAGTTACATAAGGAAGAGTAAATAGATTCTAGCCGTCGTTATCGGGATAGTTACACGAGTTACAGGATTCTCGAGCGTGAGCCCGGCTATGTCAATATCCGTATTACGTTAGCGTCCACTCTTTATCCAACACATTACGTATTAAGCAGCGCTGATCGTAGATAACGTGTATTACGAGGCCGCGTATATTTCGGGCCCCACAACGCCCTCGCAAAATAATGCCGTGGGACGGCTCATTTAATAGCTCGTAAAATTATCCGGCAATTAGCAGGCCTTGCTCGGATTCCGGCGCGACACTCATCCGCGCGGCTCCGCACTTTTTAAGTCTCGGCGCAAATTTAAAATTCAAAATTTCAATCTGGTTTGCAAATTTTCCATCACTCTTCGCGCGCGCCTTCGTCGCTCCTCCCCCTTCACCCCTGCAGACGCTGCTGCGCGCAGATTGCATCGGGCTCGACATCAAGAGTCTTTTACGCGGCTCTATTTTTTCGCCGTTCATCTCGGAATTGAAAATTCCGACGCCGGGGGGAGCACGCGTCACGTCCTAGCGTGTTCTTCTATTAAATAACATTAATTCATCCGCTTTCCATGCATATCAACTCGCCGTCGCGCAAATCCCCGAACTCGGGCGATCCCCCGGTCTTGGCGGCGGCAGGGGGGCAAGTGCCTGATTTGCAAGATCGCATTGGTGGAAGCATCTGATTATAATCCAATTAGGTCGCGGTAGTTCGAGGTTGCCGCCAAGGGTCCTAATTCGGAGCCGCTCGATACTTGATTGAAGTATCCGGTAAGACGAAAATTAAGCCCCAATCGGGTCTTGATGGCACTTAATGATCAGGTACTAATTAAAGTTGGATGAGACGTCTTGTTATGGTACATCCGTAATTGATGGCGTGTCGTGTTGTTGCGACGACGCACGTCAACTAGCGGGACGTCGTGTAGCGGCGAACTTCGTCGTTGCTCTGGACATTTTTGTAATTGAGGTCGCGAAATGTGCGACCGGCTTCTTTATCCAATTTTCGGGTCCATGAAACACTTTTCAAGTCGCAAAATCGACGCGTCTCTGCCGAGTTCGTGGGATTCATCTCGTTCGACTGCAGGGATTAGCGTATTTTGTTATTTCTCCCAATTTTTATCCTAGATGGAACCTCGTGGCTGTTGAATAAATTCCTCAAAAGATTTGCAACTTGCAGCCAAAATCTTATATTCCGTGCAAGATAAGCCGGTTTCTATTAGGACGTAATTAGTTTGCGACAGAACGGGCGTCCCCTAAACAGGACGCCAAAATGAAAGTCGTTAAATTTTAATACCAAACGGCAGCCCGAAACGGCCGCGGCGCGGCGCGCGGGGGACTTTTAATTTTTTCGTCAAAAACTTCATTTGCTCGTTACGTCGTCGCAAGCGCATCCCCGAGACGGATGCGCGCGCACGCCAGCAGCAGTCACGTGGAGGGAAATTAAAATTCATGCGGTGCTCCTTTTCTCGGCTTCGCGTCCCACGGGACCCCGCGTCCTAGACGGCAATAGCTGCGTGATAGAACGGCAACGTATGTGTCAGGTAGAAACAGATGGGGAGAGGTTGTCTAACCGAATTTGCAAATCAAATTTGACCCGGGTCTATACGAAATTCCGTGGCGTACACCTTCGTGCCAATTATCGTTCCTAAACCGTCGTCACTTGTAACCGGAGTTGGCAATTTGCCGCGACCGACGACCTTGCGACGTACCGCAGTCGTTCTAGGTTTTTTCCGGGCATTTCGCGCGTGACACGTGCCACGCGCCGTTATTCCCGTCGGATCATTTTTCGCGTCGCATGACCCAATTAATTCGCGGTGAAATTTTCCTCTACACGTGGATCGTGAATCCGAATGAGTTGCGGATTCACGCGGCACCCGCTTCGCGGAAATTGAATCGCGATTCGGCGAGAAATTCGGAATCAAACACATATCACAAACGAATTACGGGGCCTAACTCCTCGCAAGTGGCCAAAGAAATTAAGGAAACCTGTCACGAGCGTCCCGGGAAATTGGGACAACTGGATCGCGCCGTAAATGCTATTCCGCGTGGGAACGCGCGTCGCATTTTTTTCGACCCAAGACAAAGTTCGAGCCGTCAACGCCACGCCGTAAATACGAAATTTTAACACGTCGGTAATTAATTATTGATCGCCGGGAATGTGGGTCAGCGCGCAAGCACACAGTGTCAAATATCGCGGGAGTGCTGCGATTGAAATGCGAGATATCGGGACGTTTGTTTGGTAAATAACGCGAATAATGGCGGCGGCGTCAATTATTCGGACGGCGACGAAAGACACGCCGAGCCCTTCGTTAATCATAACTTTCGGCCTGAGCAAAATTCGCCGACACAATTTGCGCGGCGCATTTACATCGTTACAGCCGCCCTTGTTCGAGCGACGCGCCGGCGAATCAAGGAACGCCAACTTCCACGAGACACTTTTTCAGTCGATTGCTCCGTCTGAATATTTGCCCGAAACTTTACACAATCGTATCACTCCACGAATTATCGTCCGAAACTTTCGAGCATTTCAATCCGGAAGAGATTTCAAACTCAAAACCATGCAATCCCGCCGTTATTCGTCGTTACTTCAAACGGGCGCGCAGCGCCGCGAAAGACACCGAGCTCGCGCGCAATACGCAGCGACAACAATTGTTAATCCGAAAAAGGAACTCGATTAATCCGCGCGAGGAATCGCCAGGTGGTTCGCGCGCGATACAAAAGGCTTATGACACGGTCTGCGCCCCTCCAGTCGCGCGGCTCGCGCGCGCACGAAAAATCGACCTAGCGCTTTGAGTTGGCAACTTCGGCGAGATCAGTTTTTTCGAGAAACAATTTCTCGTCGCAAAAGTTGAGCTACGCCGGAACTTTATTCATTTTTTCGTTGTCGCGGGGTTCATCTTTCGCCGAGTTTGATGGAAAAATTGTGATTGGATGAAAACTGAGCTTTGGATAGGCTTCGGCTGGATTTGGCTCTTGGCTGCCAGAGGATTACATTGATGACTGCGAACTGTGTTCCATTGTTATCTGAGAAATTGGATTAATTAAATAAAAAAATTTTGATTTTCGTCTTTCGAATTTAGGTTTTGCGTCTCTGCTCCGTAAGCAATTCTCTTTTTAAAAACGACAGTTGCAACACAGTTTTGTATCCGTTCATATTGGGATCCTCGTTACTATAATAGCGAATTTATTCAAATATGAATTAGGTTACGTCAAAATATAAAACAACAGTGTGTTAAATTTAATGCTTTTCTTATATGAAAATTTAGAAGCAACTACGAAATTCAGATACAAATTGTATCTTCAGTGGTCCAAATTATCTATCCAAATTTATCCGCATCTACGACTTGTTTTAAACAGGGATCACCCAATCCTGGCCGTTTCCGCATGACATCCACTTTGAACGTGTTCGCCCAACTTGGACTCGTGTGTCGGCGTATTCCGGGTAACGCCGTTGCCAATCAAACAGCTCTACCCAACGCACCGCGTTACGCCGCGTTTGTTGCCAAAACGTTATTGCGATCGAAGATAAATAATTGTTGAGCCAATTTGTTTGCGCTTAAGCATAATTGTCGTGGCTCGTCATTAATTGATAATTCCGCCAGGACAAACACGAAAACACTTACGGGCGTGCAAATATTACCCAGCATTCGGGCCGTGGCGCGTTTTTGCGCGTGTAAAAAGTCGCGCTTAAGGACGGAGTCCGGCCGGACCCGTGTTGAAACAAAACATTACGCCTTGGCGGGCGCAGCGCAAATACCGCTCGATGCCGCCAATAACGAACACCGGGCAGGTGCAGTCGTTTGTTTTGCAATCGAAGTCGGCAAATACTTCGAGCGTTCCTCCGTCGCGGACCCCGCGCCCGATGAAAAATCAATCAAATTACCCCACCGCGGCAGCATTTGAATATCACGTCGGGGTCACTTTGCGCTCGCCGGCTGACAAATAAGCGCCGTATGAGTGTTGACGGCGTGCAATCTTTTCCCTCGATTCCAGGCAAATCCTCGGGATCAAGACGCGCACTTTTTTCCCGCCTCGTCTTTCCCAACCCCCTCCCCCTTCCCCGCGACTGCCTGCCGCGCCAATCTATCATCGCGCGAACGCACGGCACATCGAGTCTGCGATTCGCCGCGTAAATCTGGTGTACATTTTGTCGGGGTGGAACAGTCGGTAAATATAAACATCTGTTTGGGATTCCACGTGTCGTGCGGCAAGTGGCGTAGACCAAACGGGATTTGGCCCGCGGTAATCCTGGTTTGCGGAGTTTCTATAAAGCTCCAGAATGAGTTAATCTCGCCGTGCAAGTTTCTCCTCAGTTGGCCTAATCCGAGCAAGTTAATACCGTCCAACCGGGATCCGATACCGGTCGGGATCCTCACGCGTGCTGCGAATATGGACCCTGCTCATGGACGGTCAGCGTCTTGTTGTTCCGGTTAAACGTTGGTGTCGCGTTTTTACGACATCTGGGAAATGGGACATTTCAAGGCGTCCCATTAAGTAGGAGAGATTCGGTCAGGCGATCGACCGCGTGGAATGTCGGCATGAAAATTCCGGGGTCGTGTCGTGCATTGTATGGATACCGTATAATAAAATAATTCGATAAATGGTAAGTCGAACGGATCACTTGATAAAAATTCAAATGGAGCGGCTTGAATACAGATTCGAGCGAGTACAAGACGCCACTCGAGCCTGTTTCCGAAAAACGACTGCTATCGCGTGCGTTTCGCATTGTTTCACTTTATCCGAATTATAAGGAAGGCCAAAAATACAGCGAATCCATCGTTATGCGAGCGCCGGTTCGGGGCAGAGCGTGCGTCCTACATCGACGCGTCGAGGTCCCGGACACCCGTAATTACGGCATCTCGCATTCGCGAAATTGCTGTGGAGTTAGGCGCCATTATTTTAAGACTTCATGAGTAATTCATTGCGCCGCGGAATTTAAGTCAACAATTATGAGTCGGGCGATCGACCATTCCAAGGCACGCATTAACGTATATATATAAATAAATGAAGCAAGTCGACGTAGCGGGGCACGTTAAATAATGACTGCTAAAAAAGTGCAGCCGGAAAGCCGTTGCATTGTTTCCGCGAACAAAACACAACTATTTCGGTTCCTTCGTAGTCGACGCCAATCCCATTAACGGCGGGACGATTCCGTAAGGCAACCGCAAATGTGTAGCTTTACTCAACTGGCTCTATTACGAAAAGAGCTCGTGCCGTTGGTTCGATTACATGCGCTCCGTGACGACCACACGTCGAACGCAAAAAACGCGCGAAGCCGTTCCGAACCCGAGACCTTTGCCAAGTAACAAAGGACGGCCTTCTTCGTCGCGACAGAACTCGCTAATTGTTTCGAAAAATCGACGACTCTCGACCATTCCCGCTTCTCCTTCGAAGACACAAAGTCGTCGACCGAAATTCCCGTCCCGTCGAAGTTAAAACCCCGGTTTCATGAGCCATCGATCTCGACAATAATTATGTTCATTCAGAGTGAAATGAACGTTCTCGGCGGTAATCAAAACAGAGTCATCAGCTCAAACGTTCGCAGTAAATTAGATCCGATTTGGAAATCAGCGTTAATCCGCATGGCGCACAAAGTACGCTTCCCATAGAAATAATCATGGCGAAATCCCGATGCCCGGGTTATTGATTCGGATGAACACGACCCAGTTGTTTTTGAGAGGCTGCCAGCGTCGGAAGACGCTCCGCGGGCAAACAAGCGCGAAGTGGCTAGGGTCCACGGCACCCCGCCGATGTTTATAATGCAATAAAAAGCGGTGCTCGCGTCGCGCTGTTTGTTTCCCGGGCAATATCGCGGGCATGGGGAAAGTAGCAGGTGACAAGAGCGCCGCAAGGAGCCTGCGCCACGAGTGTCAGCCCAAAGTGACGTTATTGTGACATAAATTGAGATATAGAGTGGCGTGAAGAGGGCGCCGCTATCCGCCCGACAAAGAAGGTTAAAGGATCAGTCGATGCTGTTAGTCTTGATTATCCGAGACAGTCGTTGTCGTCGCACTTGGCGCCGTGATAGTCCGGTGGCGCGCGAGGTGAATGGCAAGCTCGCAACCGTCCGCGCCAATGCCGGAAAGCCCATTGTCTCGGGCACACGTTTCCCGCGGTAATGGACTTCGGTCGCAAGCATTAATTGAAATATTTGTCAGCGCGGCTGATGCGGCGGATTGACCGAATTCGCTCTCCGAGACCGCTCGGCAGCGACACCTGGCGGAAATTCAAAGCGGATTTCTCGATAAAGAGTGCGGCATTACTGATCCCTAAATTCATTCACGGGTCGCTTCCGAATGCGGGAACGGGCAAGGTCTTTGGATGAAAATTCAATTCACCCCAACCCCGGGGTCCGAAAAACCCTAAACATATCCGGTCGCTTCCGAAGCACTTGCCGCAGAGGTTGCGGCAGCTTGTTTCAAACGACTCCGTCATTACTCGCCGGCCCTTGCTACATTATTTAAGGCCAACGGTCCGAATCGGTTCGAGGATTTACGTTTTTCCCGGCGGAACTTTTCCAATTTGATTTTAATTGAATAAAATCGGCGACTTGATTGACATTTATTGTGCACGAAGATTCGACATCTTAAAGGATTAGAATGTAGTTTAATGTAGATAGAACAGCGGCCGCGGGTTACCCGAGCGGGATAACGTTCGAGTTGCGGGGGCAACAGCAGAGGGTCGCGGGGGGATTAGGTGGCGCGGAGTTGCGAAGAAAAAGATGAAAGGCGCTCGCAGAAATCGATCACGACTTCCAGCAGTTAATTAACTCTAAGTTATTAAATCCGCAAAAACTGGTCCGATCGGCAGTCTTCGCTTTCCCGGCGACTGCTTTTTACCGTCATCCCCGTCGACTTCCTCTCGGCTCTCGCGCTCCCTTTCCTCTCTCTCTCTCTCTCTCTCCCTCCCATTCTCTCTCTTGTTCGCGTATATATATTGGACCCTAAGATTCGTTACGTCGATACAACTTCTTTCGCCGCGAATTCCTTTCTAATGCCCGTGAGAACTTTTTCCCCGGCGAAATTGATTTCGCGTATTACACGGCTCACACCCGGGTCGCCCTGCGAAACAATACCTCGCAAGCGCAGCGCTCCTTGGGCATTTATAAATCAAAGTAATCATCTTAAAGCGGAATCATTCGTTTAACTTCCACGAGCTCGGCAGGAAAACAAACGCCCGCGAGTACAGTCAGGAATTGGAATTATTTTTAATGACCGAAGAAAGCTTCGCGAACTTGAGCTGGCATTCATTATTCACCGCTTCCACGCCGATCATTATGTTGGGTATCGTCGGCGAAAAATTTCAGCGGTTAATTGGCACTCGGAGACTACCGATGGAAAAATGAAAGTCTAGGTCACGATCGGGTGATAACTTCTTGCCAGCCGATAAATTGTCTGACATTAGCGATTAGATCATGTTGCTGAATAAAAGAATGGCCTGGTCCAGACAATGAAGTATATCAAAATGCAGACATAATTACAAACATCGTACAGGATACAATCCAGGTGCCTAACCTTAAATGTTAGGATGCCAGGAAAAATGGTTTCACCGAATGCCAGGAACTGTGAATCACCGACGTTCCTCAGAAGACGTCGTAACGTTGACTGCATGAGGGACTTTATCCAGACTAATGCCTGATTATTTTCATTCTGAAAAGGGTTTGGATACCATCTGGATAAAGTCTGGCATGCGTCCATGCCAGACTAAACCAGACTAAAAAGAGTCTGGTTGTAGCCCAGACTTTTTAGATCTGGATTCAACCTGCAAACAGACCGGATACAATTTGGCAGTAATATATGTGGCCAGACCGAGGCCAGATTGATTTTTTTCACCACGGACGCCAAGAGATTCGAGATTCCATATGCGAACTCGTTTAAAATCTCATGAGAAATCATTTGAGATTCTAAATGAGAACTGAGATCTCATGTGAGTTTTCAAATGAGAAATCATGTAAAATTGAGAACTCTTACGAAATTCTTTCACAGGCATACTCTCAACATACCGATGCATACTCTTCCCACATTTTATTTTCCCCTCAAGCTTGCGACCTCAAAACCCGGACCACCAAAATCGCCTTCGGGCCGTAATCGCGGCCGCACTGGTTCAGCACGGAACAAGCCCGTCATGTCGCCGTAATTGTTTCGTAAATGAAATTCCTCGGTCGGGCATTCGGTGCCGAAAAATCGATGACGCGCGACACGTCGGATTCGGACGCGCGGTATCTGTTGCTGAAAAGCGTCGGCGCGGGGGCGCGAGCGTCGCATTGTAATGTATCGCGCGGCGTCTACTTATGTGCCGCACGTAAACCATTCGCAACCTTTCATATACGTGCATAACTCGCGTCTATGCATTCCAAGCATCCCGGGAATTTACGATGTCTTTAGAGGTAGTCATGGCCGTTCGAGAGGTGCCAATGTTTTTGACGCTGAAAGAAATGCGGATCCGAGCCGGGTTCGCGGGCCGGAAAAGTGCGCCGGCAATTGTCAGCGAAATTACAGAGGTTGGCCGAATTGTAGCCCCGCCCGGGCCGCTAATTAATCCGCAAAAATAGGCGCGGCGGCGTTTTGCAAATAGCCGGAGAACGCGGTAATATTTGCATTCGGGGCGGCGAGCGTCCGACAAGTGCTCGCAAATTACAAGCGAGTGAACCAGCAGACGCTGTCATGTGTCTCGGGTGCGCGACGCGGGATAACCGGCTGTTTGACTTGCACATTTCGGCGGCCGGTGACGTGCCGTTCTCAGGTGGTGTCGCAAACGAACGAGCGGCGCAAATTGAAGCGCGCGCTGTAAGCAGTTTTCAGAATTTCGGCTGTCGTACAGAATAACGCCGGGCCCCGAAACGCCGGGCCTCTATGCCGGAAGAGGTCGCCACTTATATCGCGAAATGAAAAAGAATGGCACCGCGAAGCGGAGAAAGTGCCCATAAAATAAAAGCGCGCGATAAAATGATGAATCGGGGAATATTCGCGTGGATTTATGAGTTAAGAATAATGCGTCGAAGGGGGCAGACCCCCCCTTGCGTTTCATTTCTGCGGACGCGCACAAAAGTTGCTTTCAATTCAAAAGGATAACAGAAAATAAAATGAATCCCGTTTTTATGCCGCGTGTATATATTTTTCTTGTATAATTCAACATCAGAGCCGGCGGTGCGGGCAAAGAATGTGCACGTCACAACGGCAACTTACGCGGTCACGATTCCGCGCGGAGCTAAAGAAGATTTTGTATAATAAAATCACGCTCTCCTCGCAAGAATATGATTATTTTCAAAGAGGCCGCGCGCCTGCCGTGTCCTATACACATAGTATTACGTTAATATCCACGACTTCGCTCCTCATATCTGGCCGACGGAAACGCGCGCATACAAGAGCAACGGTCCGTGTAATCTTTTGCGTCGTAATTCGTATTTTCGTTCGGCCAAATCGCAATCAAAGGCCGGCCCGGGGTTCGCGATTGCGGCCGCGGCCAGTAAATACGGTCGATGATGATTCGTCGGCGCACAATTAAGGCGCAGCCTCAGCCGAATATTGCAAACGCGATTGAAAAAAACCGCGCTCAATTCGGAAACCCAGGATCGCCGTTTCTTGGTGCAATTGTTGCGACGGTAATTGTATCTGAAATTCGGCCTCCTCGGCACACCCTCGACACCCTTAAAGCCCACCAGCACTTTGTTTTTTGTGACGTCACAATAGCTTCATTTGCCTAATTTCGGCGGTCATAGCCGGCCGATCCCGGGCACCCCATTTCCATTTTTCTCGGGGGATTGAACGCTTCATAAATTCGGTCCCCGCGAGTCGCTCGAATCGTGCGTCGCTGTTGTTTATTATTCGCTTTGAGCCGGGCCGTGTCTTACGCCTGAAATTGTATTCCACCTTGAAATTACAATGACATTGTTTCCGAAAGCTCGTCGGCTTAAGAACTCTCGAGAAAGAATAATCGGGCGGAGGGCGCGGTCCAAGTGAACAGCCGCTTTAAGCGCGACGGCGAAAAAATTGACGGAAAACGTGCCACTCCGAATCGATAATGAGGGATTTGGCGTCGCGCGACCCAGCCACTTGCGAATTTCGTTGCGGGGGGGGGGGTGCGCTAAAAAATTTAATAACAAAGTTCGCGCACGTAAATCGAAGCTTAATAAAACGAAACGCCCAAGTTCATGAAACGCGCGTATAAAACAAGTCGGGTTCACGAAGAGCAATGACCGGCGGCAAGTCGCGCGATACGGCTCGGGCGTTTACGCGCGACGAAGTTCGATAGTATTTTGTTTATCGGCGAATTTTTGTTTCCTCGGCGGGATCTCTGGCGAATTACGGCCAAGTTGGCGCGCGCCGCGTTACGATTGTTTGCACAGAAAACAGGGCGTCACGGGCCGACGGGCGCGCGCAAAAGTAATGTCAACATGTAACGCGAAATGCGCATCGTTCGGTGCATAATACTTAATTGTACATATGCAAATAAATGTCCGAGTAATCAAGTTGCGCCGTTAGTAGGGGGAGTTAATCTATTTGAATATGAATGGCGCGGCGCATTGTTTATTCACGTGTCTGTGGTCGCGTAAACACGAATCATCAAATGCATTTGTTTCTTGTTTAGCCGCTTCTATATTAATTTGCTTTTGAGCGCCAGCGCCGCGTCCGCTGAATTAAAACGCATTCGATTCGGACTCAATTATTTGCCGTTGCCGGATTCAATGCGAATCAGCGCGGGCTCGTCGCGGCTCCGAAAGAGGGTTTTTCCTTTCACCGTTGGAGGCACGAAATGGTGGGATATTTTTGGAAAAAATGTCATGCTTATGGTTCGCCGACTCGAACTCCTCCGCGACTACGGCGCACCGAAATGTGTACAGCAGGTAACTCGTTTGTCTGAAACGCGGTTCGCCACATTACACGCGTCATATTGAATTCCTCCTTTCCGTGTCAGATTGCCTCGGCAGGCGTCGTTCCATTTATTTCAACGTAAGAAAAACCGTGCCCGTCAAAGGATTAATTAGAAAAAGGACGAGCAAAAAACGCCCTGAAATACAAGCCTGTAAGAGTACAATTTTAATCCAAGTTTGAAACAGTTTAATGATAGTTAAATGTGTAATTAAACTTCAACTTGAGAAACACGTTTGACACTGTTTTCGCGGGTCCGTATTATTATCTCCCGCCGCAAATTGTTGCCGCGAAATAAGTTAGCGCTCTCGGGGTAACTGGGTCGTGCAACTTAACTCGAATCTATTCCTAATTACGTCGCGGGATCGGAAAAAAAGGGGCGCGGGGAAACGGACGGGAGCGCCCCCGGCCCCTTCGGTTCCGCTCGAGCGATGGCCCCGAACGCATTAAGATTATGAAATAGCACCCAGGCGTAAGAATAATTGCGCTCGGCACAAAGACGGCGGACTTATTTACGATTTTCCGTCGGGTCGTATCCGCGCCGTCAAATGAACATTCCGCACAAATTCGTACTACATTATTGAGACATATTTCAACAAGGTCTGACCTAAACGTTATCACGCATCGCCGATCGAAACCCTTTGGGAATTCAAGCAAATCAAATGGCGGCGCAACACACGGCATAGTACAGCTTTTTCTTTGAAGTCAGTCTCGCCCTTCTGAAGCAAGCCGAAGGCAGCCAAGTGAGAACTACCTCTGAGCGGCTGCTAGCTAAGAGAAGCGCAAACGTTGCAGTGTCGAGGCGCCTATACGAAACATCGACGCTTTTCGTTATCGATATCGCACAAAGGAGCCCGCGCGCCGACACCCAACTTTTTCCTACAATATCGGAGGCAACATTGTCGCGCGGCGATTTAATATTTCCTCCCTCGTTTCGCGTCACTTTTATGGCAGAAATGTCTTTTGAACTGACTAATCAATTGTGCGTTTTCGCAAAATTATGCCCGTGACGTTTTCAATCTCGATGAATGGCATTATAGCGCGTAGCGACAAACAGCGCCGCTCTGTGACTTGATTTCCGCCGCCGTCGTTCGCGCCCCCACATTGTGCATTTTTTTCGGCGTCGCGCGTTTCGTTTGAGCCTGCAAGCGCTCCTGTCGTCGACTTTAATCGAATCGCGCGAAATATCACGAAACCCGCCGCACTCGGTTAGTGTATGTTAATTATAATTTTATATTCGAATAGGTAGGAGCCAAAGCGATTCATGTTCCGAGTTTTTTATTTTCCAAATGTAGAGGAAAAAGTGTGTAAAGTGACACCACAAGTAACAGAAGAGATAGGTTAATATTGTATTACTCCATTATGCTAGAATTATGCACTGCAGTTCATAAAATTACAGTTCTGGGATTGATTAAACTGTAAAAAAGACAATTTAACCCGTTCGACGCAGTTTGAATGTTTCAAATTATTTCTAAAAATGCAGACTTTTTAAATAACTTTTGGGCCTCGTGGCCCATTACTAGATAATCACTGTTTTCCACATGTTCCTACGATCGCATGCAAATCGCGCGATTGCCCTTTCTAAAGCGACCAGTTTGCCGGAAGAGCATAATTGATGGACCGCTTGCACGCGAAAAACGGGGCGGATTTCGCGTAGAATAAATCGCGCCGATTGTGCCGGCGACTTATGACAATTCGATCCTTAAAGAGTGTGCCGGTCGCGAAAGTGTGCGGATACGATTCATCCCCTTTAAATACAATTTAGAAACGCCACCGAACACACAAAATGCGCTTCCAATGTCCAATAAATGTTTTACTCGTCGCAGATTTGCTAATTCGCGTTCGCGAAGCGTTAGCCGTGTCTCACATGGAAATATCAGTGACTCTTTTCCTCGCGATGAATCGTATCAATCACTGCATTATTCTTTCGTCGATACATCGTCGAATGTCACAATCTTTTCAAACCACATCAAAATTACCCAAAATGAAGGCGAAAACCCGGACGAATCAGCAGCGCGCGGATGAAACATCGCCCGATAAACGGCCGCGAAGAATAATTATCGGCGCGGCGATAATTAATTAGTCACGAACCGTCGCACCCGGACGTTTCCCGTCGGGATCGGGCGTGCGCGGGCATCGCGATTGGCGATAACGCGTTGAAAGTTTGAGCCGCGCAAATCCGCGCGCGCTGATTTATTTATTTGTTAATGCGAATAGAATCTTCGGTGTCGGCGCGGGATTATGCTGCGCGAACTTGAAATTGCGCTGAGGCATTCATTACCGACATAAACGTTATGGCGGCCGACGAAATATTGATATTTCATGCTTGCGGGTCGTCTGATGAAGGTGAGAGTCGCGTTCGAGAGATTAAATTACTTTGCGCGGGAAACGGGCGCAGCCAAGATTGGCCCGGGACTTTTTCGAATCCAGTGGCTCGAAATTGTTGTATAAATACGGGTAAATCAATTACACGCCAGACCGGCCAAAAGCTCCTCGCAAAACCGAGTTTATTGATAACGTTGTTTATAAATAGACGGGCCGGGCGGGAGTGGCGCGGGGAAGGTTACTTAACAAATTCATTCGATGGATTTTCGCTTTTCGGAAAGATCGGAAAACTGCGGCTTTCACGCGAAAGGCTTTTGCAAACGTTTTACAGAGCGGAGAGTGTGCGAGGAAATTGGGTGGGTCTTTGGCAGTGGTATTCGCAATTGCTGCAATGATATTTGGACTAGTGGGTAAAACATGTCGGTGTCTTTGTCGACAGAGCCGAAAAAAGGCCGAATTCCATGTTGCCGGCAAGTTGCTTTGAGGTCCTGCAATTACGCGTGCCTGCGAGGGGTAATTGCAAAGAAGAAAGGTTAAAACGAAGTTGAAATTTTAATTACAAATAAGGACAATGCATAATTCGGCGACAATTCGGGCGCCGGAAGTGGCGTCTAATCGAATTAATTTGCCGTTTATTTGATTACCCGGTAAAACTTTTCATCTTGTTAACTGGGTATTTTTATTTTCTCCTTGCAAGCACGTGTTCGTTGTTTCGGTTTTCGAATAGAAACATGTCAAAGGAAGCTCAAGGGCATTGTTTTCCTCTGCAATTGTGTTTGTATGTTAGCGGATGCGCAGTTATGTAGAAAGCACTGAGTACGCGTGCGTTCCTCTGTTTCTATTCACCGCTCCGCTGGTGCAGGGTTTTGTAACGTTCGCGCTGAAAAGGTTAAAAGGTATTAAAAGAACTCCTAATTCCATGGAAGGAACGCCGCAAAGGGAATTAGCTAATTGACGGAACCTCTCGCGGGGTCCGAAGCAAGTACCACGCCGCCCAATTCTCCTCATCGTCATCGATTTTCGATGAAACAATTCGTGATTATTTATTGTTAACTGGATCGCCGAGGTGGAATAAAATTATAATCAAATTCGTTATTAAACGAAGTTTCTCAAGAGAGCTGGCTTTTAGCACATTTTATTTTGTTTAAAGTAATCGAAGTCGGGCAAGGCGAGCCCCGTTAAATGTATTCAAATTGTTTACAAACGCAAACAATTTGAATGCGTAATTGTTTACGACGTAAACAACTGCGTTGTAATGGCGCGGCGGGCGCCATTGCTGCGAAATTATGAAGTATAAAACGGAGCCGCGAAATGTATTCAGCGGTATCGTCGAATCTGTCTTATTATGGAAATAATCACTTATTTCGGAAACAATACATTAACGCGCAGGAAGGAGAGCTCCCATTGTGAGCAATCGGGGAGTGTGATGTATGCGGTTCGAGATGAGATTTTTCGGGGACGATATGTCGGCGAGGCACGGCGCGGTGAAAAACGGCCAATTTTGCGAAATATGACAAATTGAAATCAGTGATTTTTATGGCGCATCCAATTTCCGAACCAGTCGGGTGTATTGGTAATAAGGACCTTCTAGTAGTCCTTATTATCGTTGTGCTGAATTAACGTGACTGTTCGGATGATTTGTGTCTACTTAATTAAAACAGAAAATCTAAATACATTTTTTTATTCCCTTTATTCTATTCCCTTTATTAGACAAATTTATAACATAGTTCTAGAATGGAATCAGTGTTTAGATGCTAAACTTTCTAAAATGCTAAACTTTCTAATATCTGTACTTTCTCAACCCTTTTATCTCTCGCCTCAACCCGACGACTCATTACCGATTAATTTCCACGCCGCAAGCAGCGCCTCAATTTCAAAAACACCGAATCGATCAATGGATCACCTTCGAATCCTTTATTAATCGCTCGACCGTACAATAAACGGCGTCGAAAATATTCACATTAAAGGATCAAGTGGAAAAAAGACTCAGAGCATACACTTCATGCGCCTTAAAGCTTCGGGCGTCATTATTCTCGCCCCAAGAGAAAAGCGGACAACAAAATTAATGACCGCAACAAATCATGTTCGCCCCTCATAAATATCCGGCCATTTGATACGTATTATTAGTGGAACGCGCGAAAGTAACTAAATTGCGGATCATTGTTTCGACGGTGGCCTTATCGGTCTCTTTTGGGACCGCCGAAGGAGCGACTGAATTATTTACGCGGCTGCGCTGTAACCCCGCATTTCCGGCGCTGACCCTCGCAGATGCGAGCGTGTATAGCGGCGCTTCGGTCTACCGCTGGGATACCATATATCGATGGTTTGCGTAAGAGACGCGATTCTGAATGGTGTATAATTAAGTCGCAACATCGATGTCCGGCCCCGAGGGGGACGGGCCAAGAACAAACGCGCCAAATGAACGCATGTCTTGTTACAGCGCCGGGCGAAAAGCGGCCCGCGAAATTGCATAAACAATGGCGCGCAACTCGATTTCGGGCTCCGATCGCGCGCGTGGCCTCGCTCCCGAATCAGGAAACGCAATCCAATAACGCGTTGCGCAATTTCCGTGGGTGTTGCGTCACGGCCCGTTTGTGTCTTCGTTGCATCAGCGTGCAATTCGACGAAACGCACTCGAGTGACGTCAATGCGATTTCTTTTCTCGCTACCATTATGCAGCCGACCCTTTTTGTCGATTAAACTGGGTCGGACGGGTCATCCGTGATAGTCCTGTCGATTGACAAGATTTTTTTTCAGTTGTCAAACCATTCTTAGATTCTGCTATTTAAATCTTTGAAGCGAATCTGTTGGACAATCATTCATATAAAATAAAATATAAAAATGAGGTATAGAAATGAAGACCTTGAACCAAACTCATTGGTTTAAGATAGGTATTAAGGTGTGTATTTACCATTGCGGGGAATTCTACACTCTCAAAAATATCAATATCACCACAAGAGGAATCTTTTTGTTGAAATTCATCTTGTGACAGTCATATTGTGACTGAAACTATTAGTTGTTGAAGACAACAGCTTCTTCGTTGCCATTAAACTTATATTCTACTTTGAAGAAAAATCAAAAAGGCTGACCGAAAATCCTCCTGTGATAACCGAATACGGCTACCACAGGAGGATTTTCCCTTCCAATCACGTGTGAAGTTGTACGATTGCGATTTTTTTATTGTGATATTATATGTTGATATATTATAAGTGATATTGTGAAGTGACGAGGATGGATGTGTTGCGGCAAGAAGGTGTTTCTTAAATCTTTTTTGAGTTTATCATCAAAATGTTTAGCGTCTGCCGTTTTTAACCTCAATAACTTGCTGTCATTTCTTGTGTTGACAATCGTTCGTGATCTTTTGTGATGAGAAGCAAATGAGCGCGTAGCGCCATGAATTCTTCCTGTGACATGGAAGTAGATTTTCTTTTTTGTAGAAATAAAAATCTTCATGGCAAAATATTGACAAGATCTTCCACCTGTGATAGCTGCATTCAGGTTGGTCTAACCTGATTTTTTTAAAAACGCAGGAATATTTCTTTTATTCTAACCTCTAACACTCCGATGAACTTTAAAGTTCGCTCTTTTTCTACGATAACTGGTTAAAGTGAAATGAATTTAGATTTTTCATAACATTATTTTTCATAACATTATTTTTTATAACATTATTTTAATTTAATTATACAGACGATGTCG
The DNA here is from genome assembly GCA_022817645.1 of Ceratoteleas bidentatus. NCBI lineage: Eukaryota > Metazoa > Arthropoda > Insecta > Hymenoptera > Scelionidae > Ceratoteleas > Ceratoteleas bidentatus. Next base: position 31,268 of record JABFPB010000062.1, read on the forward strand.
TCTATGTATTGACAAAGCCTGCAACTCGCATTTAATGGAATGATATAAAAACATAAACACTTTTCTTTTTTTGAGTTCCCTATATTTCCAAGATATTTCAAAACGTGTGATTGAAAATAAGAGTTCATTCATAAGAGCCTAAATTAAAATATGTAATTTTTAAGTTAGTCTTATCGTATACGACATAGCCAAAAAATCTGTAAAATATCACATAAACTCCTGCTAATATGAAGATTGATTGTACTAAATTTCAAACCATTGTATACGTTTTGACTTTAGTAAACAAACTACTTAAAATAAAGTAAATGAAATTTGTAATTAAACTTAACTAAAGGAACACGTTTGACTTATTTCACATTATTGAATTGTATAATATGACATATTAAGAAGTTTTATGATTATATTGTCATTTGGCAGGAGAAACAACTGTGTTGAGTGGGCCATAATTCACTTTCTGAATATTCGATGAGTATTCGTACTAAAAAAGAAGTAATTATATAAGTGACATATGACTATATTTCTTGCACAATATGACAACTATATATCACTTCGTTCTAGACATATCTCACACGGCAGCAGCAAATACGGCGACCCCAACTTGCCTGATTGTTACGTCCCGTGGCTGCGAAGAAATATCCTACTAGTTTTTTCCCTCAACGTAGACTCGTTGCCGGGCGAAAAAGTTGTCGTCGTTTGTAGACATTGAAAGTCGCGCGCCAAATAATCCCCGCGCCCTTCCGGGTGTTAATTATCCGAGCAGTCTGAGCTGATTTCGGCCTTTTGACGGGCTCGCGACAAGCCATCAAATAAGTAATCCGGATTCCGGCTTATTCCTCACTTGGAGCATTGGCAAATTAATGACTCGGCTGCAGCGCGACTCGAGCCTTCACGGTCAATTTATCCCGCACCTAACCTTTACCCGGCTCCCGCCTCCGATACAAACTTTTAAATGGGACGCTTCTTCTGAATCGACTTCCTTTCCTCAACGACGCCTCTCAAAGAGCCGCCGCCTCTCAAATCCCTCTTCTTGCCATCTATTTCCTACTTCATCAAAACCGTCTCACCGCCTGAAAGAGTTTCCCTTTCGCTGTCTGCATGTCATCAAGTTCATTATTGTGGTATCAATTTCCGCCCGCAATACCAATTACTCGCTCCCGCTTTTGCGCGTCCGACGACGAAATGACGCGCGTCGATTGCCTGGCTAAAAATGCAAGCACCCCGGAGACACGTCGTTACGCGCGCGTCGCGATTTTTACGGCGTAATTTCTTCGATCGTCGATTAAACGGCGATTATCGGGGCTGTTGGCCGACGCGAATTGAAATTTTTACTTAAAGATAATTAGACGTCGTGAAATACTGTTCTGCCGCAGGACATTTATTATTGCGAGTTTTACGGTCGTTTTATGTCCGTAAATAAACATTCCTCACGTCGTGCGGTTCCTCCGTTTCTTTCGCCTTCTACAACTTGCGCGCCAACTTACCCTTAATATGAAGTTTGAAATGGGTTAATAAAAACTTGGGCGCTGACCCTAAAAGCAAAACTTCCCTCGCGCACTATTTATCGCGCTCATTATGATACGTGTTCCGGGTTATTTCCAAATGCGCATCGGGCAGAGTGCGTCGTTCGTTCGGCGGGATCGAAATAAAAGTGGCTAATGGACGGGTCGCTTCGGTTGTCCTAATGAAAAAGTCCGCGCGTAAAACGTTGCGAGATTCGAGAAGCGAAGCCGCGCGACGACGCGGGTTCATGTCGCCCCTTTTTTCGAAACTTTATTAGCCGAGTTTGCGGCGCATATTAAATGCAAGTTGCCGCGAAAATAGTCGGGACCCGGGCGAAAAGAGGAAGTTACGCCGGGATAAAAGGAACACGCGGAACCCGGCGCAAGACAAAGCATCGCGTAAAAGATTTTGCGCGAGTTAGCGGCGCTAAGTAACCGGGCGGAAAACTGTACGCGGGTCAATTTACGCGGGAAAAAATATGCCAGGTCGAAAAAAAAACGGGCGCCAACAACGAAGGCCAAATATTGCGCGGCCGCGCGAAAATCGGAGGTGTTTTAGCGAAACTTTTTAATGATTTACACAGCGAGCGAATCCGAACGAAGTTCGCCGATTTGGCGGCGTTTTTGGGAATAATGCATTGTGCGTCCAATCCGCGGCGTCGTCATTGTTTACCATTCACGGTGGCGCGCGTCGCGCCAGACACAGCGACAAATTACTGAGGTTCGCGCGAAAAACCGAACGCTCCTGATATTTCGCGGAAAGTTGTGTCGCGTTCGTTAACGCGAAGTTCGAGCAGCGCGGAAAAACGGTCGTTATTTTTTCGCGGTCGAACAAAAAGAGAAATAAACCGGGGCGCGGGGGCCGAAACAATAAAACTGCCGCGCGACTTTTGTGTCATCTCCGCGCGGGATCGTGATTTGCATGTTGGCCACGCGTGTCCTTCAATGATTCGCAATAATCTTCTGTGAAATGCAAATCAAAGGAGCCGAAACAACTGCTCATTTGAAGCGCATTTTGTAAAAGCTCATGAATATGAATGGCGTTCGATTCCGGATTCATAGCGGGTTATTTATTTTGCCGTGGCAGGTCCCAAATGAATACAAGGTTTTGTAAAAACACTCAAAAATCAATTCCTTTCACTCGATGCCAAATGGCACGTAATGGCTCGTCGAGTGTTTATGTATTTTACCGATTTTTTTGCGCGCGCATTCCTTTTTTTATAGCCGTTGTTTTGTTTCGTAAGCCCTGCGAGCGCTTTTTTCATTTCGATAGCTGCGATGAAGAGTTATTTCAAATGCGCGCTCGGGATTGATGTAGCGTTCCGTGTTTTACGCTCGGCGCCGACGGCGAGGGGCGCCAAGTTTGATTTGCATGATTATACGTAGTTATCGGTCAGCTGCTCGATCGCTCGAACCTGTTATTAAAGTGTGGACAAATTCGCTCGAGTGACGAAGAACGCTGGCCTTTAATCAGCCGCGAGCTTTCCGTAATCAAATGCCACGAACTGTCTTTGATACTTTTATTTATTGACCGGTACGGTCGGTCTGGTCACGTTATTGAATGGTCGTAAATGAAACGAATTAGTAAATGATGCAAAAAATGTGTGCCCAAAGCGGCGAAGAGCCGTCGGTGTTCTGTTCAGCTTTGTGAATATTCAGTAGTAGAAAACATGGTTGTCGTAACTCGAGTCGCTCCGTCAAACTCGAATATAGCTTTTCGTTTAACATTTATCCCTACCGGTATGAGATATTCGTGGGATAAAGTAATTGACTCTCTATTATGCATCAGAAACTTCCAAAAGCATCTATAGAATCGGCTATCTTGTTAATCATCGTTTATTTTTTACCGATCGTACGTTACTTTCGTAATCACGTTAATTCTGCAAACGCAACTGATAACCAGGTCCAAAGTGAATAGTAATTAATTCATAGTGTTTATGATGGAACCGTTATAAAATGTGATTCAGGATTCCGCGAAAAATTGCTTATTCTGCGCGTGTGATGCGCCACTAATTCCGCACGTATCGTCGGGTTTTTAATGCTCCTTTTAAGTGCTCAATAAACGCGCATTAATTATTCATCATTAATGTCAATAATCTATGGTATTGTTGCAACGTTGCTTCGTGCTACAAGCCACACTCGATCAGGAGTGCGAATAATTTGGTTACGCGGATGGGAATTGTTACGTCCGTTTTATTTGCCGCGACTTTAATGCAGCGCTTATTATTAGTTCGTTGCGCGACTCTGGCGAGCTATTATAACCCCCGAAGATTCGACTGTCGTTACTCTTTTCGCAATGCTTACGCCGGCCCGGTTTAAGAGTTTTAAAATCGCGTTATCTCATAATACGTTTCATAAGCAAACTCTCGTTCATCGTTTTACGCAATCCGCTATTTTCGCATAACTCATTCACCTCGCTAAGCTCCATTCATCCGCCTGTCAAATCTGTTTCGCCAGTGAAATCGACGATTTTGTTTGAAAAGCTGGTTGCTGTTACAAAACAATGAAAAACTGAAAACTTTCAATCAACTTTTGTTGTTATCTAGGTAACTATAGACTGACTATAATTACCCAGTATATGTCGAATTGTAAAAATGAAATAACTATACTAAATTCGCCATTTAATCCTAGAACATTGAGCTGCTTCGAGATAAGAGTGTACATTCAAAATTACTGACCAATCAATGGCCAGCACTTTATTATTAACAGAAATTTATTACTCATGCAACAGCATTGTAATCTTATTTTCTTCAAGGTCGTGTAATTTTAATGATCCATTGCAAAGAATCCCGGCTGAACTTTGCAATTGGAGTTTACTTGAGTTTTAGTCCTTCTTCTGAAACCGTATTTTCACATATATTCCCGAAACATATTCTCTTTTATTTATTATAGAAATAGTACGATGGTTTAACGGGCTTAACGTTGGTATATTAATTCTATCGAATGGTGCAATTAACTGAACATCAAGTAACTGAGCTTCGACCTGACGCAGCTCCATTTGCAACAACTGTGCTTCATTTGATTCAACCTACTTATATTGAACATACACCAAATATCAGTTAAACAAATGTACACCTACTCGAATCGGAATATTCATAAGTTGTCATTGCACAATTGCAAGTGCCATTTTCCAACACTCTAAGTGTTATGACAATAGTAAATGTATATAATTAAACAAATATTTAATCTGTATCGTATAATTTACTACTCTATCCAGTTCTATCAGTTACAATAGCTTACAATATCATTGCAAGTTGTAAAGGTACATGACATAATATGTACATGACATAACTTTACACAATAAGTACAGTTACACTTTTTAAGCAAGACTGCGCAACGTATTTTGCTCAAATTCTTTTCTACAGTTACCAGCCATGAATTAACTAGATCATTTACGAAATGTTATGACAAGTAATTTAAAATTACGACTGGTTTTTTTATCATTTTAACGGTAATTCAGAAAAACTGACTATCCCAAATTCACTGTATCATACAAAACTGATACTGTGTCCCTTCTGAAAACTTCACACTTTCCCCAGTTTTTCCTCCTTGCAACATGATGTTAATCGTCGGCCCGACGTAACATTCGCCCAACGCGATTGCCTCCGCAAATGTATCGCTCGCGCGTGCAGTGCGGGCGAGCGTCTGCGGAAACAATGACGGTCCGAGTGGCCGTCACTTTTCTCGGCGAAACTCCACGCCATACATCAAACATAAGTCCTTGAGCGCGGCTTCCGCTGAATAGAACGGCAACGTTGTTCGCCGTCCGAACAAACGACAAATTTGCGCGCAGAAATCCGCGCGCATGTTTAACCTGCGCCGGGGACACAATAGGTCCATCACGGCCGGTCCACTCGTGTCGCGCGCAGCAGAAATGTTTGCATTAACACACAGAAGCGCGCTGTCGACTTGGCTCGATCGTGCCATCAGACATTCTCTTCGCTCACCCCGGGACTTTTCTCTCCCGTCCCATCTTGTCTCGACGTGAAAGCGCTCTGCGGCAACGAGGCGTCGAATCGAATGTGTTCTCCATTTATCGGGGCCGCCGTCGCACTTCGAATGCAATGCGCGCCCGGCTAAAGCTCGGAGATCGAGGACCGGCCGGATTGAAAGCGCACGACCAGCGCGTCGGCCTGGAGGAGGGCTGCAAATAGTTCGAGGGTCTGTCGGGCGAAATTGCCGCCGCAACAAGAAGCGCTTCAAAAGGATCGAAGAAGACGCCGCGCGCGCCAGCTTCCTTTTGTTTCCGTCCGCTAATTTGTCCTGAGCCGCTGCTCAGATTATAGAGGGCGCGGCGCGACGTGTTTCGGCTAAGACGCATTTGTCCTTTGCGAAGGCGCGCGAGGCGTTAACGAACAGGTAACGGCACTCTCCGGAGCCGAGATAATTGGATCCCGAGGCAGCCGCGTGCGATCGGCAAAAGATCGAGCCCTGCGTGGGGATTTAAATTAGTTTTCGGGACGATTAATCTCGCCAAGTTTTGCGAAACGACGGGGGCGATTTTTAATGCGGCACAGCCGTGACGGGATTTCGGGGGTCGAGGGTTGACGAGTCGGGAGGTGGTTGTTTGCGAGAGTAAGCTGTAATGAAAATGGAATTTCGACGGAATAAGGTTCCGGTCTGTTTTTATTGTAAACGCGGATTCGTGGAGAACGTTGCGTGGCTTTTTGTTCCCGACGTCCGTGTAAAATCGCGCAAATATTATTCCACGGCGTTCGTTGTAATATCGCTATTCTGAGTTCGGAGGAAGTAAGTAAATCGCCGATTTCAGACCCAACTTGACTGGCTGCGATTTGACGGTATAATTAGTTTCAATGGCTTGCTTTCCGCGCAAACTTTCGGTGGCTTTTTACTCGCGGCGACACGGGTTTACATTATTCGACATCGCCGAAAGGCAAAAAACTGTCAGACGTATTTAGCAGTCGACGCCATTTCATTATCTCGGTGCATTACAAGTTCATTAATGCATAAAGACTTAATTAATGCAGCGATCAAGCGTTCAAAGCAAATAATGAATTCGATTCGAGCGTGAACGTTGGAATCAGTAAACGCGATTACAAGCTCCGCCATCACTCGTAAACGCATTTCACTTCGCATTTTTATTCAACAAGTAATCATACACGAGAAGTTCTTTTGCGAAAAAAACGCAGCCGACTGTTTTCCATTTTCCACGTCCAAATTAACGAATGCGCGTTGCGTTTTGCCAATGAAAGCTTTAAATTGATACCAATCGCGCATTCACTTTGTAAATTCGTGGCGCATTCGTTACAACACCGGTCCAGTGTAATCCGAACGGGGCCGCACCACGCACGTATAATTTATGTAATAAATGATTAATTCGAGCCTCCGAGCGACATATAAATAAATCCTCCACCTTTGATCACGCGACTCGAGGCAGCAAGACGCCGCGTCATTTTATTCGTCGATAATTATGATTTAATTCTATTTTTACGAGCGCTTTGAGCACGCGACAGCACCAGACAAAGCTTTTCACTTAAGCGATCGATTAAGGCTCGTTTCAGTTTCAACAACTATAACCCCGCCATCTTCGTTGCAAACCCGATGAATGAGTAATGACCGCGATCGCTATGACCGTTCGTCGAACCCATAAATGTGTCCCGACAAACGCGATCCTGTTGAATCGGCGTTGCAATTTTAAACAGTCGCGAACACTCGTCGTTTCTTCGCAAACATTTTCGCAAATCCGAATTTGGCGCCGGCAAATAAGGCAATCGCCATTTCCATTGCGAATCGCCCGAAATTGTTCGATCTGCAATCATTCCCTTCCGTTCCGCTTTATTTTCCGTTTTCACTGACTGCTCGGCAGAGAGATGAAAAAATGTAATGCACGAGGAAAAAATCGTTACTCCAATCTCAAAGCGAACTTTCTCGCGCAACGATGACGATCGATTAACTTTCGAGAGCGACTGTAACGACACGAACAGCCCGCTCCCGCGTTCGCTTATTTATGGTGTTCTTTGAAACAACGCGATCCGATCTTGGCTGATTATACCCAAAATCAATAACCGATTAAACCGTGGGCAAATTTTAATTAAAATGTAAACTTCAATCCTGCACTCGAGAAGGAACCGGAGCATAAACACCGTTTGACCAGTGTAATTAGAAAATTTGTTCGCAAGTGCATTTCGCGCGCACAAAGACCTTCAAAAATGTTGCGCGAGTCTTTCTATTACGTTCACCGAGATAAAGATACGGAATACCCTATTATACAAATGGAACAGTTTTTGCGACAAAAATTCTATGAACTTTTCCTACATGATACAGGCTGGATAATTAATGAAAAAACACGATACGAATTCTGTTTTTTTTTAATTTAATTGGCATAAAACGTTTTCAGTGTGTGATAATAAGGTCACACATCAGATCTAGTCTCATGGCTTTAGGGTAGTTATATTATATTATCGACATTGAACTGAATTTCTATTCGAAAATAATTCAACACGTACTCTGGACATGGGAGATTATCCTGTCGTTCAGACTATGAGCCTGCGATTCCTAAACTTAATTATCAATATACCTCATTTGTTTTGCCCCGAAAAAATATACGATAAACATGTTTTCTTTACTTCAATTTTTCCCAGACTGATTTCCACTGAAATTGCAACGTTTCAAAGACACCATTAAAAAAATGCCTCTTTTCTCTAACCTCAAATTACGTTTCACCTAACCATTCCAATTCATTTATATTCGGAACACTCTATTCCTAGTCGATTAACCGAAGAATTGCAAAACGTCCCGCTTGCTTATGGCGAAAGATTCGGCGCAACTGACGTCGCTTGTATCGTCCGGCTCGGAAATGCTCGATAACACGTCGATGCGCCGGTTTCTAGTTAGCCGGGGCTTCGGTTTGAGTTTCGCGTCCGGCACATTAACGGAGATAGTGGCTTCGCTCAGACGAATAATTGCAGCCGAAGCAATTGAGACGTTCCCCCGGGATTCATGGGTTTCCACTTCTCAGTTTCCTCAGACTCCGGACCGCGCGGTCGAGCGCCGCGCCGAGCGGTGAAACGCGGATGAAACGCCGCCTTCTATCGACACCACCCCGCTCTCAATTCGCTCGATTGAACAGATAACCGAAAACGACGTTGTTGCGCGTCCAATTCTACAGGTCGGTCATTTATGCACACCCACACCGACTCCACGCGTACACACGTAATTAATTATTTCGTATCGCCCGCATTTTCGCTGTCTGTTCGCCGCCGCGCGAAACAGGCCGATTACCACTGCGATAAAATTGTCTGGTGCAAAGCGAAGTTGCCGACAGTTTTTGACGCCGGAGAGACGAGAGGGACGTTTGATGGTCGATGGTGAAATCGGGTTGAAGCAATTAGTCGCAGATGGAAGTGTAACCTAGTTCTGGGATGAGACGGAAAAGTGTCTCATTCAAAGCGATTCTGCTTTGAAAGCGGATTACCTGCGATTCGTAATATTTGTGGTTGAGGTGCGCTCGGGGTATCAATAAGTTGGACTAATTGTATCGCTTTGTCTACCTGATTTTGTCAGTCTGCACCTGTTTAACTAGTTTAATAGGATTAACAAACTCGCGGGAGTTTTTATGCAAGATTGTACGTCCGATAAACGCGTTGGAAATGGTTTTCGTGAAAAGCGGGTATGATTATAATAGTATTAAACTGAGATGTAGTCTAATTCGCAGCTGTCCAAAAAATGTTGAGACATCGGTGGTAATTAAATTGGATTGACTGCAACTGTGTTTGAAATTAATTATAAACGGGCAGTAAAGTTATAAAAAGGGAATGCAATGAGATATGAACGGTGAAATATTAATTAGCGAGTCAACAATTAATTGTTAGTCCGTGTTTGGTTTATTCATTACATGTGAATTTGTGAAAGTTGTTAGAATTGAAGTTTTGGAAAATGTTATAGTTGGCCAATTAATTGAAAATGTGGCATTTGTTTCGCATTTGTTAATTAATCATTCACTTCGCCTTGACAGGGCTTAATCTAAATTATTCATCTACTCTCGAAAACTTGTTATCCCGAAATCTCGTCGCAAATCGGTTGTACGGAAATTTTGTAAATACAGATGTTTCCCTATCAACAGATTTATTCTCTCGAATACGCGTTTCTCCGATTTTTATAAAGCATCTCTCGTTCAATAAAAATTCTCGCAAAAGCGCTGCATCACGTCTTGACAAATATTCGAATACTGACTGTAAACATTTTTTGCACGTCTCGATCAATTTTAATAAATTATCTACCTCCCTTTTCCGTCAATACTGCTCGTCGTGTAACAATTTTTACAACAATTTCAGTTTACAAATTACACCAATTTTACATGATTTTCCATCGATCTATTTCGCACATGATAAAATAATCGTCAAAATTGTTTTGAACTGCATTTAATTTCATGTCGAATTTATATCTTATCACGCGAATCATTTAACGTATGAAATATTAACAGTTATTCTGCCCGCGTTTCCCTCTTTATACATATTATATTTTGTGGAAGTCTAACACGTGCAAAGCTTTTATTGAGGTGCAATGTATTGTACGGTACAGTTCCTTACGTCTCTGCCTGCAAAGTTTCTTCACATTATCGTTTTTATTGACCTTCAGTAGCGATATTATTTATGTAATATTTTTCTTCCGGATATCCTTACGATATGTTAACTCCGGATGAATCGTAAGGATGTTCCATATAACCCCCATCTGCCTTTACTCGATTCATCCAACTATTGTTTATTCTCGCCGCAAATAACGTTCACACACCGTTGTAAAGCGCAAAAAACTGAAGGACACAATCCCGAGCGATTACACGACTTTTAAATAAAAATGGAAATGACGGAGCGAGCGGAAATTTCTAGCGCGAAAGGCCTTACACTTGCATTACATTTGAGCAATTGCGATTAAAAACGTTCCGAGCCTCGTAAATGGTTTATCGAAAATCAATAACAAAAACGATTAATGGCGACCGAAGAAGTTGGCGAAAAAAATGGGCCGACACTGTAACCTTTGGAAACTAGATTATTCGTCAATCCGAATAAAACAGCGCAATATAATTAATTGCATTTTTTCATGGCCCGGACTAATTTGAATTCATTCGGGGGTTCAATCGTATTTAATTTGAATTCAATGGACCAGTTTTCTCGCATTATACCATTTAATAGCATTCGCCGGATTATTTTCAGTTTGTACCTTTGACTTTAATTTTGCTTATCGTTTTGTCTTCCCCAAATAATTAAAGTCGATAAGCGATTAGCGTTTATTCACGCCATTCACTTTCGCGTTCTGTATCTTTCATTTTTGCGTTACAATGAACTTCGGCAGTTTCCACTTTGCAAACATTGCCCCGTCCCGTTGCAATTGCAAATTAACATTTTAAATAACGTCGACGATACTCCGCACCGCGGTCGCCGTGGCTTTAAAAGTACGTCGAAAACTTTTTCCCCGCGCTTTGTTTGGTTTTAGGCTTTAGCGTCACTTATTCCCTCTACGCCCTAATAGCAAATCACATCAGTACCCCAACAAATCCTGACTTTCAAGCAGGATTACCTTATCACTACTTGATGTCCGCCCTGCCAAGATACCTTATCAGCCGCCCTATTTGTATTTTTTGACGGCGCTACGTATTACAAGCCGTCGCGTCTACAATTCTCCGCCGACTCCCCGTTAATCCCTAATAGGACGTTAAACTCAATCAGCCGCAATCCATTCCGCACGGGTCCGGGTTGCAATTAATCCGGCCTTCGCCAAATCCAAACTCCGCCTTTGAACTGCGATAGTCCCAAAAGCGACCGACAACTTCTTTTCTTCGATCGATCGTCGAGGCGCGAAATACCCCCGATTCAAATTCCCACTCAGCGCGTCGTGATTGGCCTAATTATAGGAAGCGTTCATCCGGCGATATCGATTCCGCAATACAGACGGTCGACGCACTTGGAGGACGTCGAATCGGATTTCTCCGGGAAAAATAAAAAGGAAGAGGAGCGCGCGGAGGCGACGCCGCCGCGTCGCGGGGAAAGACGTCCGGGAGGGGGCGCGAACGGCGGAGGCGATCGTTCCATGAAATATTCGCGCAAAAATAATCTGCCGCTATCTCCAGACGCTGGTATTCACTTTCAGGTGCTTCGTCTCTTTGATCGTACATAATGCACGACTAAGTAACGGGACTGTAACTAATTATGCAGTATTACGTACTTGATTTCCCTGCGGGCGAAAAATAGAGTAATATATATCAGGACTCTCCGACGAGAGTAATAAGCGCCATTAAGAACCGCCACCCCGGCGTACCTGCTATGCAGTTCTATCTACCCGCGCTCCCTCCCCCGTTCCCGCCGACGCCGCGTCTGGCTCCTCTTTCCTATCTATCTATCTATCTATCTATTCATCTATCTATATAGACCTGTGCTGGTATATGGATGTATCTGTATCTGTCTGTACATCTACATCTCTATACCTATACACACATTCCTCGATCTACTCCTCCGACTCATTCCACCAGCTAACCAACGAACCAGTCACTTTGCTCTCCACCTTGCGGAATTAGAGCGAGCGCGCGATAGGGGGCGCAAGGGGCGCGTGCACCGGCACCTCCGCTTCGCATCGCGAATTGCTTATTAATGGGCGCACTTTATCCAATTAGAATGAATTACCGGCATTCATTCTTTGCACCCGGAAGCCGGGCAGCGCGCCCGCAAACGCGAGTTAGGTGATTCGATTCGAACGAATTGCACGCCCCGTTAGTCACGTAATCGGTTCGCGAACCGCCCGGCGTATTAGCTCGATAAAGTCAGCCGGGGACGAAATATCGGCCCGGCTTTTTCCCCCAGCAACGTGGCCGCTGTGTTCAGTTTGTTTATTATTTACGTGCACGCGGAGCCTGATTATTTCGACCGGGTTTGCCGATTAAATATTGGCGCGGAACACGCTCGCGCGTGAAAAATGTTTCATTAATTGCCGGCGTTAGGCGCGCTGCCGTTTTTATATAATTCATGACGCGTTATTGGCCGCGTGAAACTGCTACAACGGTCGGAAAGGGAGGGAACGGTAACTGTACGGCAAGTTGGCGTGAAGGGAGCGAGAAGGAACGCGAGATTTGACGGAATTCGGGGGAGGGGGGTGATGTTTACTCGCGATAACGAATAGCGGGAAAGTTTTATCGGTTTTGAATAATTCGGCGATAAGATGGGGAGAGGGGTTTTGCGACAAATGTGGCGCGAATTCGAGGGTGGCACTGCGAGCAGGGAACGCAGTGAAGAGCGAGTGAAGTTGCGCGGTCAAAAGATTTTTGTTAATCTGCGTGTATTACTCGGCTCGGAATTACGTAACAATATCCATCTTGTCTGAATGCACCCCCGTCAAATAAGTAGATGAATATGGATAGCTCCGTACACGTATCGGGGCGCATATGTATCTATGTACACATTAATATGGATATATATGTATATATATACACACATATGCATACATGTGCATGTGTGTATAATTAATTATATACGGTTGTATTGCAAGGGCAGTTAAGTAAACGACAAGGATAAGTTCGCAATTTTTATACATGTTGTGCGCGCGCTGTAACGTTAATTCGATTTGCATAATAATTGACCGATTTTCGCGGAAGCGAACTGCGTTTTTGAAGCGCAACTTCCGGGCGAAATGAAGAGCCACTTGAAATGAATTCAGCGTGGTGCAAAAGCGATCCTCGGGCTCGATTATATGATATTTTGTTTCTACTTTGTTACTTCTGAAGTGCTTAATTAAAACGAAAGTTAATTCAATGTAAACTCCGTAATCAGACGCTTAGTTTGAAACAAATTGTTCGACGCGGCGCAGATTTAAATATCGCGGCACGCAATTACAAAGACAATATTTTCAATGCATTAATATATTAAAATTAGGGCAAACTAAATAGTAATTGGATAACGTCATAGCAGACCCGGGCTAATAGTATGCGCGAAGTGTTGATCGCGCGGCGTAAATAAAACGCAAATTAGCTGCGCTGTGTAACTCGGTTAATACAGCACTTGTGCCGGCGATTTTAATTAGTTATGGACCAAGGCGGCTGCTTTTCTTCGGCATTACGCCGCCCACGTGCTCTTTATTCAATGAAACCGCTCCGCCGGATAAATATTTATTTTTTCTGCGATAGCACGAAAGACGACTAACGTTGTTTGCGCAGCCAAATGCAACAAACAGCGCGCGGCCCTGTTGATCAAGCCCGGATATTACAAGTGTAAAAAGTGGAAAATCCGTTTGCCGATAAATAATGCACCCCGCACGGTCATATTTATTTTGCAGACCCGGTTAGCCGATACTTTATTCATAAACATCTTTGTTTCCCTTCCGCGTACTTTTGATCCCCAAACGCATAATAGTTTTAACGTCGTTATTAAACATTAACCAAACAAAACATTCCAAATTAATAATTCAGCGGCAAACAGCGCGGCCCAAAGGGCTGTTATTAAATTAATTCGTTGGTCGAAATCGAGCGACGATTCAATGAACATTTCATTTGGCTAAAAATGTAATTCCGCATTACAAATGCGTGGGGGGTAATGGCGCCGTAAATCCGGTAATTATTCGCGATTTTTGACGAGCCGCGCAATGAAAGTCGCAACAGATCGGGCCGAGCAATTGCGCGCTGTCTAATTCCTTTTTACTATCGCGATTACGTCGGAATTCCGCGACACGTCGGGCCGTAATAGTAATTTCGTCGAATTTAGCGAAGCCGGCGCCGCGCGACTCGGTCGCTCGGTTGCGCGAGCGCGTTAAGGTAGGGCTTTACTTAGCCGTAATCGGAAGATATTGCCGGGACCGGCGCTACCGAAGGCACTTTAGCAGTCGCCTTAAGACGGCGCGCCGGCTTGGTGTCAGGCCGAGCCATTATTAAAAGGGTCCCTTTATCTCAGCGGCCCCTGAATTCTGAGCTAAGAGTGTTTCTGTGTCAACCTTTGTACTTTTTAGCGGGGATATACGGCGCTCGTGTGTTTGTTTGGCGCGCGCCATAACTAAGAGATGAAACGCTCGGGACCGAGCGCGCCCGACTACGCGCTGATAATGCCACTAAATTTTTCAAAACGACGCGGCTAAGAGACGAGGAAAAATTGAATGCGATGCTTCCTCATAGCGGACGATTAAGTCACGCTAAATTCGAGGAGTAAGAAGATTGGCCTTTCATTGAAATAGATGGCGTTCGAGCGAGCCGTTATTTATCACCTCGCAGACAATGGGACAAAGTCGCGGGGATCCGAAATATAATTACTTTGATTTACCGAAGCTTTGCCAGTCTGCTCTGCGTGCTAAGCTGGGCGATTTGTATACTGCTTTGCGACGTCAATAATTACCGGCATGTAAATTTAAACGCGAGATAGCGCTCGGCGGAATCGAAGAGAAAATAAGATGCGTGACGTGTCATGGAACAAGATGTTGGTAGAGATGATTTCGACGTAGTTAAAAATCTTGTCCGCTGAGCGTGATTCCGTCTGTGCTGTTTTCAAAACTTATACCTATCGGGGTAGTGGTCGGATAATCTCATCTCGGTCGCTCGAACCTGTTAAGTCTCTAATCAATTTCAGAATCGGGGCCATGGTAAAAGCTGATTTACATTGTCTGTAACAACATTCCTGCAAAGCCTTCGTCACAAATTTTGCTAGCAAATCCCGATTTAAGATGCATGGCGTACGCCGTTATTGCGGAAAAATTAACTCCTGGCAGATTTGTTGAAATTTTTTAATATTGAAGTAAATGCATGCTAATAGGCCACAAAACATTTTTTGATAGAACTCTCCGTAAACATATGAGAAACCCATTTTTTATTCGAAATTACTGTTTGCAAAAGTCTGGTAGTAATTTGTCTGACACTCTCAAAACACTCATTTAAAGTTTACTAGAGTCGTTTGAAATTTAAAGGATTCCTTTAAAAATAGAACGTTCCTTTATATTTTAAAGGATTCTAAAAATTTAAGGAACGTACTTGAAGGAATAGGAATAATCTATTTCATTGTAAATAGATTATTTTTAAGAGTGCCGTCCATGTTCCAGACATTTTCCCAAGTACTATCAGTCAGTCCCCAAATAGTTTGACTTAAAGGCTGAATTTATACTAGCCTAACTTCTCTAATCATCTGTCATCAAAATTGTACAACTGATCCTCCCTCCCAATTGTCTTATCATCGCTCAACTCTTACGTCATACCGTCATGAATCTGTCCTACGAACATCAACTACGGTCCTACAAAGGTTAATCAGACAACGTCGCGTGAACATTGTGTCCCTTTTATTAGAAACGTAAGCCCTGCCTCGATACAAATGAAGAAACGGATGCCGAAACAGTCAGTGTCAAGTGCAATTTGAATCGTTCGCTATCTTATAATATGGCTCGCAGAAAATAAGTATCCGTTCCCTTCGACCTCCACCCAGTTATTTTTATTTTTCGCGCCCTGTCACGCGCCGCCATATATCCCGGACGAGCGAGCGGCGTCGCCATTACGCCGCGCTCGCTACGTTTTGGCGCGCGATAATGTCGGTCCCGTAACGCCATGCCGAATGATTTGACGTCAAATTTGCGTCGCACCGGTGAAATGCGAATATAAATATTTTACGCGGACCGGGGCGGAAGTCGGGATCGCACGACGCCGACTGAACTTCGGTAATACGTTGGCAAAGTGTCGGACGGGAACTGCGCGAAAAAGTCCGCCGGCCGCGATCGCAAAGTTTCGAAGCGTTCGCGCGACTCTGATATGTTATTTATTCGGCGGAATTGCAACCGCGGCTGGCTCTTCAGTTTTCGCCGACTTGACCGACCGTTTTAATTTCTCAACTCGCGCGACAACTCGTCGCAAGCGCCAAATTTGTTTCGCTTTTTGCGAGCGTAATTTCAGTTGACAAATTGCAGGGAAATGGGTTGATATAGTAACGCCGTTAAGTGTACGAAGAACAATGTGATTGATTTTCTGTTATCGATTGATTGAATAGTTGAATATCCGGAAGATTTTGAAAGAACGAAAATATTGGACTGCAATCTGCATGTATAGCAAAAGGTTAGTTTTGTAAGCACTTGAATAAAATGTAGTTACCTAATTACCGACTAATTATTTAGGTCACGGGATTCTAGGAAATTATTAATTTTAATCGACTATATAGTGAAGACTATAATATTCGTTAACTTCAATAATGATTAAATTTGTTAATAAACGAGAAGCATAGTTCCCGAAACAATATTTCATCAAAAATACTTAGGTAAACGAACTTGTTTTCTAAGTACGCAATTTAGTTGTTTGAATAGATTACAATCCAACGGCAGCTGATTTTACGAAAGAAGATTTAATCTGCAAAGGAAGTGTTTAATCTCTTTGTTATTGAGAAATAATGTTGTTCATAAAGTAACCTTTGGTGATGTCATATAATTCAACGCAATCATGCAACGTTATAACTAGAATGTAAACATTTCTTGTTTGAAATTACAGCACTTAGCATTTATTATTACTTCAACTATTGTTGTCACAGATAGACGGTATAATTTCCAACGGAATGTTTGCGGGACATTTTTCATCAAAGCTTACTGGACGTAATAACTACAAACAGTAGCAGGAAATCAGTTTAGCTGCTAAACATAATTATATTCGCAAAATTGCAACTAAATTCTTGAAGCAATAAACATCTGTTACATTGAGTTTGAGCAATTTTGTTTCGTTGGTAAATATTCATCCAATATTACCTGAATTCTTCTTGACGCCATAGTCTCTAAACAAACAAAAGTTACAGCAACCAATTAGTTTGTATTCTGCAAAAACAATGGGTAACACCCGGGAAGCCATTTTACTTTCCACATGCGCTGCTAATTTTTAAATTATATTTTCAATACATCCGAGCCTCCGCGTTTCGGCACACCCGTCTATTATCAGGCAATTTAATAAAAGCGTGAGTTCATTATGCCGAGCTTCAACCGAGTAAACCGATTATTCCGCACGCAACGAATCCTTTAAAATAATTACAAAGTAATATAACATTCATTGACTGCCTGCAATACCGTAATTTAATTCCGCACTGCATTCTGTAACGAGTCTAATAAATTCAATTACATTCTACGTAGGATAACGATCCTATTATGATGAAATAACGGAACACAGCAATGCATTATGATGCATTGTGCTAAACTAATCTGCTACGTAAGACGTACAAACATAATGGAACGGCAGTATTAAAATTTCTTGTCCGCCGGATGCGGCGTCGTTTTGTTTGTATCGCCCGTTCGCGTAATGTACGGGGGTCGCGGGGCCGATATCGGTGCGCGCCATCTGAAGCGCAACATTAGTGCGGCCAATAAAGATTGATCAAAACGCTCATTACGCGCGCCGCGCATTATCGGGCCGTCGAAATAATTTTCCGTCCGATCGGATGCAATTGATTCGTCACGCAATTCATTAAACCCGCGCGAATAAAGTATCCGTCCAACGTGAGTGCTTGTTTACGTTCGACGGCGAACGCTTTTTTATTTCCTCGCGCCGCTTCCCATGAATTATGTACGTCGGTTCGTTCGTCTTGCACGCGCGACTCTCAGAACGGTGGCGTCGTTTTGCCCGTTTTCCGTTCGTTAATATGCGGTTGCGTAATTTTCCGTAAATTCCTTCCCATCCGACCGGTTTTATCGTAATTTCTTAATGGAATTTATTGTCACGGCTAATTATGTCAGCATCTTAAACGGCCGAAAAAAGCGCGATGCTCGGGCTATCTCGTAAGGGATTGTGGAAAAAAATTCTTTTGTCTCGCGGCACGTTATTATCCGCCTTGCATCATCGGGCTTACACGGCCGCGCATAAAGGATATCTAATAAAAATTTGCATTTTATAAATGAATCCGATATGAGCGCGGACGCGAATTTGTATCTATTTGAACGGCGGGATAGATACGGGCGAATTTACGTAATGGGGGATATAATGCACCAATAGCGCCGCTCCCGAATATAGAGATATTCGTAAGACAATGCCGGCCAGTTTTTGTCACGTTACCGTTCATAAATAAATATGGGGCGTTGGTCGGGCCGAGCTTATATGGAAACGTAATGGAATTTCGGGTGTAATTATGGTTTATGTATCTACGTGTCTACAACGTGTGTACGTGCCATTGGTGCAACGCCCGGCGTAACACTAATGAAATTTAAGTAATACGGATATACGTGCGTGCGTGTGCGGTACGAGCGTTGAACCGCCGAAAGTAGCGAAAAATGATTTGCATGACGCAAACTTCGGCATGTTCATCGGCATCGAATCGTATATAACCACGCAACCAAAAAGCTATAAATTCCGGCGGGTAACGTCCGTCGAAAGGCAACTTGTTTTGGCCGGAAATTTGTCATTTGACGTAGATAACGGGAAAGCGATGAAAAGTAATGGAAGTCGCTTGAAAAGACGTCACAAAATCGTGTACCGCCGTGGAATTGACGATTTAATTTGGAGATTGGACCCGCGCACATCTGTTTTACGCCGCTTATCTTCCGAGGAGGAACTATTTAACTTTTTCCGTGCATTTACCGTGGGGCATATATTTTCGGGCGGCGGACTAAAAATAAGAGAGCGCGTGTGATATCAGGATCCGCGCTGCAAGGAAAAAGGGGATACGAGGGAACGGATAGTTAGGAAATTGTTTGTCTCTGCTTCCGTCTATAATGTTTCAACTTCACTATTGAATCCGGCAGAGCCGCAGGCTGTTGTGTGAACTCGAGCCTTGATTGAAAAACAAGCCGCGCACTCAAATATTGGATAATAAATCAGAGAGGCTAGACTCTTGTTCGCGTACGGAATGACATCGTAGATCGTCCGAAATTTCATCCTGCATATTATCCCCCGAGTCCGCCCGGACGTCTCTTTCAGTATTATCAATTCATCTCGGAATCGAGAAGCCGATGAATCGTTCACTTACATTTATTACTATTTGTGTGTATCCGAGCGAAACGCCGGTTTTGTCCGCTTTACAAGATATTGCGAATTAATCGCGACAGTAACAGCGAAATCGCTTAACGACTCATCGCAGTCGGCGTAACGCCCGAGCGATAATTCGATGAAAAGTTTGCCGAGTCGTCGAAGAAGTGATTGCGCGCGGCGGAGCTAATCCAGAAACGGCGTTATGAAAAATATTTTAACTAGAAAGAGTGCGACGGAGTGCATTGTTTCCGAAGTATCCAGCGTCAAAACGCCCCGACGCCTTTCAGTTGCAAAGTTGTAAAAATGGAATTATATGAAGCTTTCAGACCGAAACTACGTGCAATCCCGCGCTCAGCATTCTGATAAAACACTGTTGTTTATTTCGCAAACAGACAGCATGCCTGCCGAGATCGCGGACAAACAACGCGAATTGAATAATTAACCTTCAGTTACACGCTTTTGCGATCCTATTTAATCCCGAACCAGACGGTCGCACTTCTTTTCGAAAGTGAAAAGGTCGCGCAATGGTCAGCCGAACCGAACGCGTCGCAATTCAGCGTCCGTGAATTAATTATGCGCAAAAGCAGTGAAACGACACTCTTTTTCATCAGACATTCGCGCGATCAAATGAATATGAATAATTGAGCGTTCGAATCGCTTAGATGCGAACAAAGGCGCGAAATCACATTTCAACAGCGCCCGTAAATAAGTTATCAGTTTAAATGATGTTTCTCCCGGCCATGAATATTCATCAGGCACAAGTATTTGCTGAGTCGTAATTTCTTTCGCCAGAGCACTTATTTCCCGAATGAACTATTTTCGTTGGGGAACAGGGAGTCCGTTCCGGCCGCTCATATTCAAGCAATGGGCCGCGCCCTATTGTTTCGCCGCGCCCTCGCTTCCGGCGCGCGAAATTGCGGGGAATCGCGCGCGACGCCGAGAAAGTGCGAATCCCGAGATCGCGCGACCCACAGACCCAGCGACCTCGCTCGCGTGGCCTGCCCTCGCTTCTTTCTCGCATATGATAACGCAACTTCTGAAACACCGCAAGTGCCACTTTATATTCCGAAACATACTGGGCGACAAATCATTCTTTCGCGGGGAATATTAAAACATGCGGGTAAGCAAGGCTGGCGTCAGTTTCGCGCAGAATTGTTCCGAGAGACAAACATGCAATCGAGTTTTTGTTATATTCTTCTGGAGTTGGTAGAACGATCGCCTCCCTTCTAGAAAAGAAAGGGGTTTTGCCATTTTGTCTGATTCACAGGCTGACAAGAAGATGGCAACGGTATAGCATCGGTATGGAAACAGACTGACTTCTATTTTTGCACGCCGTGTTAAAATTGTTAACTGAGAATTTTTATTGGTGGTTAGGTTTACGGTTCATTAAAAATATCATGCCGAACACTCGCAATGTTTGTACGGCCAAGGTATATATTTAGTCGGTCCCCTTAAATGTATAGAATCTGATCACTAATAGGAGAGTTAAGTATGAAACGTAAGAGATACGTTTATTTCAATATGTAATTGTTCGATTCGCGTGACGCCAGCCGCTTAATGCACTTCAAATATTTATTTAGTTACTTCGCGGGAAATGCTCTTTTGTGCGAGGCATAATGAAACGAAATGCGTGAGAAATATTTCATAAGTCTTCGCGGCAGGTGTAACAGCCGTTTCTGCATAGTACATACCCAGCTTCTTGTGCACTTTCCTTCTTATATTAGATAGATTAGAATTCCTCTTTTACCTTTATGCCGGTCTTACTTTAGCACATTAATATAAGATACCTTGAACACACAACGCCGTACGCAAGTCGTTTTAAGTGTTTTGTTAACCGAGCATGCCTAACTTCCACATCCAAACAAAAACAGAATTTCCCGCCGAAAATTTCTGCTACTCATTAAAAAATTTACCAAAGGCAACTGTTGGCAACCCGAGTCGTCTGACGAAAAACTGATTAAACTCCCCGTAAAAGGGAAAGGATTCCGCAAGCGAAGGTGAAAATCGAGACAAAACCGCGCCGGCGAATGTTGTTCCTTCGAATCCAATAACGTACGTGCAAATATATGCGAGTCGGGATACAAAATCAAGCCGAGCTTGTGTACGCTCGAGTCGCCGTTGCTAATCTGCATGCTGAGTCGGGAATGTGACGACGCCACTGAATATTTAAGATGGACGTAGTAAGAACGTAGCGAGCAGCCGCAACCTAACCCTCCGCATATATACGCTCACTTCTCGTAAGAGCCGAGTCTCAAGACCCGCTGGTTTTCATATGCAAATGCGCCCTACGAAGTCTGATCAAGTCGTGTTCTTTCACCAGGTGCTGCCACGTACGTGTTGACCGATTTGCGATGTGACGAGTATTCCGCAAAACCCACGCGCTCATAATATGTATGCATGAATCGATTCGCCGAAATCTACTTAGACGCCGAAACGTCGAATCGCGCTTACACGTGCTGACGGCTTGCGCAAAAATGCCCCAAATGAATGCCATGTCGCGCCAGCGCCATCTCATCGACGATATGGGTTTCGGGCAAACGAACTTTAATAATAAACCGGCGTTGATTATTCAGCGCATCGATCGGTTGTATTTTGGCAGCGATCGGTTCCCCGGGATATTCATAATCCGTGAGACCTCGATGAAATTTTAAGTGCGCCGGGTGACCCAAAATCGCGCGGAACCGAAAATACGAAGCCCAAAATTGGGCCGGGGCGTCGCGCGACGAAAATACTTTATCGCGAACAGTTAAGCGCCTTCGTCGAAATTCAGCCGAGTCTGTTAGACCCCTAAGCTCTTCGCGTTATTCCAGCTGCGCGATGATTTCGGAACAGGGTAATGGACGGGCGTCGGCAAATTAGTTTATGGAAAAATCGCGCCCTCGCCGGCGTTTGTTTACAACGAAATTGCGCGCAACTTTGGATCGAAGAGCGTTCCGGCACTGACAGGCCGCTTAATCGATTTATCGCGGAATCAAGTTTTGGGCGCGACGTGAACTCGCCTCGCAAAAATCCAAACAGACAAAATAGAAGGGAACAGGGACGGGAGTTCGCGCTAAATCACGCGCCGAAAATTGCCGAATCCGCGAAATATTTATGCCGCAGCCGCAAGCGCGGTATTAGGCGACTAATTCACGGGGAAAACGCCGGGATCGCGCCGACACGTTGGCTGTCGTTTTTCGCTTTCAGCAGCCTCGCCGCGGATCTTTAGTTTTAATTACCGCGGAGCCCTGACGTTTATTGCCGCTTCTTGCGGCGCTCGGGAGCCAAACGGGGTGAGTCGGGGCGAGCTGCAGCCACCGTTGTACACAGCACGACGGCCCTAAGAGAAACTTGGAAGAACAGGGCGAATTCACGCGGTGAAATAGAATGCAAGTTAAAGCGCGCCTTTTAATGAAACTGCAATTTTGGAGTTAGAACATTCGCAGTTTTACGTTCGTCTTGTTCAGCCGCGGTGCGGCGATGTCAGTGGAAACGGCCGGAGCGCCGAGATAGGCCGGGAATACGGTTTAATGGCAACGGAAAATATTTCGCGAAAGCCGTTGGCTGTTTTTGATAAAGTGACGCCGGTCGTTTTATGGTGTTTGGTTGCAAATGCGACGGTTTTTTGTGACGCGAACGGAACACTCGGGAGGCGTGTCGCGGGAAACGTGATTCGCCGAGCGAAACCCAAAAAAAGTTGAACGGCCGAAAACGTGACATTGCGCGAACAAACGTTGCGCAACGACGACGCCGCAAAAGATTGCGGCAAAAATTTAATAAACGAATTGCTCTCGGCTCTATTCCGTGAAACTCCATTTATGGACGTTTATGACAATTACGCGTCTACATCCAGAATTCGAAAGTTTATTAAGTTAATTTTGAATGTTCGCCCGCTTTGTACGTCGGAATACAATTTATTAAATCCGCCGATCTTTTTATACTCATTGAGCGAGCATCGTTCGAAATGATTAAGTTTATAAAAAGCTTTCAAGACTGCTTTGTTATACCCACACACAGCCACCTGTACACGCCTGTATACACCAGTAGATAATTACGGATAATGTTACAGAAGAGGTTACTTTTCGAACGTGAAGTAATACTTATGACAATCCCTGACAATAAACCCGCGAATCACGTTATGCAACGCTCACAAAAAGCGATTCTTATCACTATTAAGGGAGAACCCACACAACTATCCTATCTTCAAAAAATGCCCCCAGCCGCCTCAAACTCGCAAGCGAACGAATTACATAAATGCGCGGGTCCGCAAACGTCACGGTCCATTAACTTGACAACACGTTTATTTAATTTCGCGAAACTTAGTCCATAAAGCACTCGGGCGCAAGACACCGCGCACGTGGCCAAAAGAAGCGGAAGTCGGGTCGCAAAAAGCGGCGCTTAATTCGCTCGCGCGCTCGAGTATCAAGTTAAAGACGACGACTGCATTACGGCCCTATTAATGTTTAAACCAAGCATACGTCTCTAATGGCGCGCGGTGTGGTTAATTTCGAGTTGCCGAGCGCTCTCGTAGTTTGCGCAACTTTCGAAAGTAAGTAGCACTTCTGGCGCACACGCAACTGAGATAACAGCGCGGCGTCCAGGACTCGCGGCCCTCCCGAGCCAAGTTGCCGAGTGTTGCCGCGGCAAACTGGCGTCGCGGCGTTGTTACAAAGCGGTATCGCCGTGCAGTCCGCGAAACGCGCGGCGTTGCACAAAGCCCGGGCAAGTTCGGGCGCGAAAGAGTGGGCGCCACGGCCGAGCCGCTGAAGGAAATCCTCGAGCAACTTGGCCGGAGTGTAGCGGCAAACTTGTTCCGACGAGTTAATGTGAAAAGACGAAAATTGAAAACGCCATTATGTAATTGCGACGCCGGTTCAAAGATCCCGGGCAAAGCGGCTTATTGTAACGGCTTAAATCACGCCGACGCTGCGCAAATTAATTCCGTGGGGCGTCAAGAAAAATATGGACCGAACAAGTTTCTTGCGGTGAGGGACGGAGGGAGGGAGATTTTGGTTTTGAGAGTGGTGATGGTGCAAGGCAGAAATGAAGTTGTGGGAAAATCGGGGTGTATTATGGGGAATTCCGGGCATACATTACGAAAAAGTATTCCGATACATTTTCTTTAGACAGTAATGCAAAGGAGGAAATTTACCGGACATAGCAGTATATTCTATCGTTTAGTCGGAAAATTTCTTTGGTTTATCTAATTCATTTACAGTACAACAGAAATATCTGAATCAGGTTTGATATGTTTGTATTACTGTTTATAAAATCAAACATAAGTTAGATACACTGTTAAAAATTGTCGGAACTCGATGATGTGGTGTAAGGTGTAACTGGTTTCGGAGTGAAATATCACTCAATAACGGTGTACATTTTAATACGCCATAGGAGTGAACAGAAAGTGAAGAATAAAGTATTAATTGCACTAACAAACATTGCACATTTAGTCAGAGAGTTGTGTTGGTTATGTTTTTTAATTATAAATTACATGTTTAAAGTCTAAAAACGCGATTATTTTGTTTGAATCAGTATTAAAACAAGCTTGATCTAACCTTAAAAATTTACACCGCGAATGTTACTCCGTTTCGGATTGGACCTGTTCGAACTCCGTATGGAGAAAAAATTTCACTCCGGTCACACCCTAGTTACTCCGGATTTTTAGCAGGGTAGTTGAATAAATCAAATGTGGCCCTCAAAATCGATAGGTTAATATATAAGTGAAGCAAATTTTGTTCAAGCTTAAAGCTACAGCTCAATTTAGATTCCTTTTTATAAATTCACATAATGCAGTGGGACCTCTGAATAGTGACCACCGTTTATCCTTTGTTTCGTATAACACCTCCATAAGAGGAACAGTGATGCATATAACCAGTATTCGGAGGTCCGACTGTAGTTATGTACATAATTAACAGAAAATTCAAATATATCCAACATCTGTTAAATTGCTGTAACTGAAAAAACAAAAGTCTTATTTTAAGAGGCTTTGTCCGAAAAGAGAGTAAATGAATCTTATTTCAAGATACAAAGTAACCAAAAAGATGGATTAAACTCCTTAACTTCATACTTTAAGAGGTATGTAAGAAACTTGTTTTTCTACTGAAAGCGATGTAATTTCACATAACACGTAGTACTTTTACCATTTCTACACGTGTGTAAATCTACGCAAGTTGGTGTAAAATTACACTATGGGTGTAATTTTACGTCAGTACACGTGGGTTACTAATTACCACTGACTGTCGGTGTGATTTTACCCTGATTTTTCTCTGTGTAGTACCGAACAAAAGTGTTCTAATTTTACAGAAGTAATTTTTCAGTTCAGGAAGATAAGGACAGTAGATGCGACGGGTAACAGAAATCACTTTTTGAGTTTCAAAAGAAATTGGATTGTTTTTGCAGCTTTTCCTTTGTTCCTTTCTTTTGAAACGAGAATATTTTTGAAAGCGTTCTGAGGAAGGCGTCTCGTTTAACAGTATTGCAATAAAAATCGAAACAATGAAATACCACAATTTCAAGTCGCTTTCGAAAAGGGACGATATAGGGCTCGATGTTTTCTTTTACTTTTCCCTTATCTCTTTCGAAAAAACGGTTTTCACGTGCTCTTTTTTCTTGAGAGTGCCAAAACTGTTTTTATGAACCGACGAGGATTCGTTCGGTCGAAGACACCGCATTCCGAAGATAGTCCAATCAAGGGAAAGAATTCGCGCCATCTGCGCCTTGCACCGCAATTGAAATTCGCAACCGTGTTCCTCCCAATGAGAGCGGTGTCTCTCAATCATATTCCCCAGTAATACCGTTCAGTCGGGAATCGTGTTCGCACCTCGATAATTTTACTATTAACACTCACACACATGCACTGCACACTCCATTCTCATTTACACCGAAACGAAATGTTCCTCTTCCGTCACTCCGAGCGGGACTCGATAACGCCGGATTTCAATGAAACGTCCGGTTGATCTCTCGGACGTTTTTCGCGCTGATCACCGCGGGACAGTGCTTTTTCTGGGTTTGCGCGCTCGGAATTGGCCGATAAGTTTCAAGTTTGCGAAGACAATAAGCCGTCGCTGCTGAGCTCGCACGACAAAACCGGCAGTCCATCTTAATCGATTATTAACGGACGCGAAGTTTCCACCGCAAATAAACTTTTCTTTCTGCGCGCGTGCAATCGCTCGGACGTGTATTATCGAAAGTGCAGCATGAAAATTAGTCGCGGCGGCTTCTTTTCATTATTAATCGGCGAGTTGAGAAGTGCGCGTGCATGCTCGCCTGCGGTTTTAGAATGCAATATAAATTCCACGGTATTTTAGATGACTTTGTAGTGGAAGCGAAGTTTGCGCTATAAGTATAATTTACTTTTCCATGTCGCCGTTCTGTTATGTTCGCGTCCGGTTATTTTTTACAACTTTCACCCTTTTCACAGACGCCGAGACCTGGAATTAAAGTAATGGCATTTTTCCCCATCAAGTTCGACTCGCCGCTGCAATTTCGAACGTGTTTGAGGTCTATTTAAACATTCGCGTCAAAGGAGATTGGTTGAATGAATCGCACGTTACCGGCTGCTCGAATTTGAATATTATATTCGGGAGTTTAAGAAATTCGTTTGACGGATTTCACGGGCGTTGTACTTGTTTTCCATCTTTTTCACTCGTGATTTTTTTGCTGTGCTCCGAAATATAATTTAAGCTACTTACCGGCGAAGGCTTATCAAACGAAATTTACGTTTAAACATTAAATGGAATGTGTCTTTTGAAACACTTGGCAAAAAATAATTGCTGCTCGACGGAAATTACGCCAAAGCGGGGATTATTTTGAGTGCAAAAATCGTATTATTTATAATGACGCAAATTAGCACAACCACGCCGTTGCTGCGTAAAAGATTGTTTGATTTGTTTTTGTTAACGTCGTTCTGGCGCGGCAATTTTTGCGCGAGCGCACGACACGTGAAAAGTGTCTTGCACCGGCGAACGTTTAAATGCGAGGCTGTTTATTATTAATACAATAGGATTTTGTATTTGTCGCGAATGCAATTAACGTGGCGGACGCGTCGAAATTATTGTAAAAAGCGGCTGTCACAGTTGTCGCACTTATTAATGTTTTAATACTTAATTTGATTTTTAATTGTTTTATGACGAAACAACGAATGCATAAATTGAATTTTCAATTCAATTTCACGTGAAATTTCGCGGTCGCTCCGGCGAAAATGGTACATTTGGTAGTGATTTTATTGTGGCGACAGCGAAATTTATTTATAGCGACCGAAAAATGATATTGATTCGCGTGTAAATTTTTTATTCGAATATGAAAATAATTCTAAGTTTTACATTGTCAAATGGCAGAATAATGGAGCGCGGGTCGATATCTTTCACGCTAGATTCGGTGAATGATTAAAAACTAACCTATATTTGCATCTTTACATTTGAATAAAACAGAATATTTGTTTTGAAACAGTGGCGGTGATTTCAATTGCGTTTTTATATCATGACTATTTTCATGTCGAAAAATTATCTTTATTTATGAATCGGCGGCTTAAAGTGTTGTCTCAAGTGAAGAGCAAGTTTGAATCGGCGATTTGGCGCGAAAGCGATTTTTCGTTAATTAAACAAAAAGCAATGATCAGATGTTAATTTACTGACCATAGCGAGATTCTGTGCAAAAATCCGCGTGTTTCGAACTGACTGCCGACTAATTTCGACAGCGCATTTTTAAGAATAGTGATTTCGCGTTAAAATAAATAAAAACGCATGGTCACTATTCTTGAACATTTACTATCGATAATAATCGACAGTTAATTCAAAACACTCGGATTTTCACACAGAATAGCGCTATTGTCAGTAAATTAACATCTGAATACTACTTTTTGTTTAATTAACGAAATATCGTTTTCTCGCCAAACCGCCGATTCAAACTTCCTTTTCGCTTGAGATATCACACAAATATTGTTTTCTTTTTAATGAAAGAAAACAATATTTGTTAATCTCGTTGAATGAGATGTAGTACTAAAATAATATTTCATTTTGCGGCTGCAACAGAATTTATCATCAATATTTTCCAAGATTGATTGCCGCTCATGCAAATCTAAATTATATTATAATAATCACCGTGATTTACAATGCACAATTAATTTACATTTCAACTTAATTAGCCTCTATGTTACGATAATGTATATTAGTTCGGCACGCAAAAAAAGTACCCTTCGGGTAAACATGCCTTGGGGATGAAATTCTCTACCAAAACGATATAGCTGCATTAGTTGAAAGCTAAAAACAGAATTATTTAAACCAAAAAACATTTATACGTAAACTGTTTGAATGTGACTGTGGCATATTGCTATATGAAACAATACTGATGCATACAAAAACATACATGGAATGATGCACTAAAAGCTCTTTTGAAGTACCACTCTTGTAAAGAAAATGAAATTTGAAACCACAGCAATATAAAGAAACCTCCAAATACTTACCATTTATAATCGAAGATGAAATTGAGATATTGTCATTTTTGTACAGACGAAAACCCTAGCAGAGTCTCTGAAACATTTTTACGTCTTTCCGCAAGCTACCCAACACTCACACGTAATTGAACAATACAAAAACCAAGCTATCTTGTCCGTGAAAAAAGCATCTCTTCGCTGCAACATATAAATCATTTACCTCGCAAACAACATTTTTTCCTCCGAACTAAATTTTAAAAAACCATCCTCGCCCATTTGTTATGTATCATTTTCAAACTTTCCGCCCAACTCCTTCATTCTATCAAAACTTTCTGTAAAACTCGCTTCTCTCTAAACACAATCGTCCCACCGTATACTCTTTTTGTTTAACGCTTAACGTTTTTCCCTTAAAACACAACGTAGACATCCTAGCGAAACACCTTTCTTGCCCCATCTACTATTTAGACATTAAAACATCTTTGGTGTTTCTTCTGAATGATACGTTTTTGTTTGAGGTACTACATCAAAGTATTTAAAAAAGGACGCTTATTTTGTTTTTGTAGTGGTAGCATTCAATACCCTCGACATTGCGGTGCGCATGCGCAGCGAATACCGATCAAAAAATCGTCGTACACTAAGAAAAAACCGTGTAAAAATACACAACTTTTACACCACTAGTGGTGTAAAATCACACCGCCAATGTTGTAATTTTACACATGTTGGTGTAATTTCACAGATTTTGGTACGCAGCGTTTGCAGATCGCAGCGATATTTAGGAGGTTATGTCGCAGTGTTCCTACCAGTCGGTCCGATCGATCGGTAAATGTCTTGCAAACTCTGAGAAAATTCTGTGGTGTTGTAATTTGTCACATTGGTGATGTTCAAAAAATTTGGTTAGGTAGGTCCAGTGAATAATTTTACGCAACTTGTGTAATTTTACAACGGCTGGTAGTGTAATATAATTACACATGTAGTGTAAAATTACACTATGAGTGTAATTTTACACCGTTAACGTGGGTTTTTTAATGCCACCGACTGTCGGTGTGATTTTACACGGATTTTTTTCAGTGTATATTTCAAAACAAAACGAGTAGAAAATAGTAATACAGTGAACGTACATATTTGCACATTCACTATTTTTACAGCCGTCGCGGTTATTCATATCGAATTCCGCTGTCGTTTTGAGCGAATGGTATCCATTCACAATGTAAATGGATTTGTTAGACAATACTGCTGTGTCAGACATAACATTTTTAAGAATGTATCCTGCCAATCGGAGCGCCATACGATGAATAGCCCGATCAAGGGTCTGCCCTGATTGCCGGTCGGGACACGGCCGGGAATGTCGGGCGTCGCTGAATAAGGAAGTGCTCGAGCGCGCGCGGGCCTTGATGAGCGAGGACACGCAATTTTCATGAAGGGCAGCACCAAACAGAACAATTACGCTTGTGGACAGGCTGCAAGTGATGGGATTTCGGAAGAACGGGGTGGCGCGCGACGCACCATTTACCTGCGTGTAAATCAATTGTCGCCCGCGCCACAAATCCTCGTGCCACGACCTGACGCTCCGGGCCGCAGTTTAAACATCGCCTCGATATTCCTATTTGCCTGATACGCCGGATTCGTCGCGTAATCACTCGCAAATGGCACGCCGCGGCGTCCCATAAATCGGCGCCGCCCGAATTGATTCGCGCGGCCTTCGGGCCCGGCGCGCAAAGTGCGCAAAGTCTGCACGAACATTGTCAACAGACGCCGAACATAACTCGCCGCACGGCGGGCGAGCGGCAGGTGCTACGGTCACATTAAACCGCAGTTTAATTACTATACTGCGCGTGAATTGACTCACTGGCAGCACTGTCACGTGCACGCCCACGTCGCATTGATCTCGACAACACCCCACGTCAGACTTGCGCTTCAAAATCGCGCCGCATTTCGGATACGGTCAAACACGCGCCCAGCACCGATGTCCTTCGTTATTTCGCGCCGAATTATGCGCGACGCTGCGCCTGTCGGCCTGTCAGCCGGATTTGCAGACGCGAGCCGCGGACGCGACGACGTTTCCGGCCAAATGGAAATTCGATTGGGTTCTGACGGTTTGTGGTAAGTGCAACTTACATTTACATGGGTAAATGTGAGAACAGAAATTTCGGAAAATTATCACATTTGAATCGTGAGGATTTGGAGCGAAAAAGGAATAGATTAGGTCTATAATAAAGCAGAACAGTTTTTCATTGTCCCCGATCTTTTTGTCTTATCTTCATAAGAAATAAACTTTTTGAGAGTGTGTATGGAGAGAACAAAATTTTGCCCCCTAGAGCTTTTTTTTCAGCCTCTCAACTTTTGCCCGGTCATTTTGTATCCAAGGGTGAAAAAGAACACTGAGAAAACGAGATAGTAAAGGGAACTAAATACATTAATTTGTTTCAAAGATAGTTATCTTGAATATACTTTTAGTCAGCTCAAATGAATATTTATTATTCATAAATCTAAGAGTTATTTTGAATGAATCTACACTTTTA
>JABFPB010000063.1:0-62452 GCA_022817645.1 Ceratoteleas bidentatus
AGTAATCATAGTAATTTCAAACCTTTTATTTTAATGTTTATTAAGATATTGTGCTGAGAAATATGTCATAGAGATTAATAGAAATTTATTGAAAATTTAAAAATGAATACCTCGGTGGGAGGAATCTAAATATGCAATTAGATTTTCAATTCCACTCTATTCTGCTCTATTGTCTTCGAATTGCCGTGTGAGAATATATAGTTTGAATTCACGAACTTAGATGAATTTACCCAGTATTAAATTTACCCTGGAAAAAGTTGGACATTTAATTAAACAGACCTTTTTTTAGATATATGAATAGGCATATTCTAAGAATATTAAATAATATTCTTCGCTCATAAGGTAAGTTCAAATGAAATCGACTTGAAACCATTCGGTATTAAATTAATCAAATTGGAATTCAGTATGAATTCATATTTAAGGGAATAAGTGGTAAATTTCGAATCATAAAAGAATCCAATGTAGATTATATTTGAAACAAATAATGAATATAAATTAATTAAAAATGAATTCATTTCACAATTGTGGTTTTCCGGGCTGATTAGCGCAAATTTCTTCGAGTAATAGAAAACGATTTTCTGAAATACAAACAATAAAATGACTCTAAAAGTCAATAAACAGAAATAAAAAGTTATTAAAAGACATTCAAAAGATCTACAGCCTCTTATTTTTTCGATTTACTCCCATCCAGTTACTTTTTTTATTGGATCCTATAGTTAAAATGAATTCTCAATTCAGCTCAAACGTAGTTCCCTTCTACTCATTTCTACTTCTTACTTATCCTCCTAACGATTCCTCTTTCAAAACCTAAAAACGAAATTTCGTCAACGAACCACAACCCTCCCCCCCTCCTCTTCACCACTCTCTCCCCACCCTTCCTCCACTTATCGAGTCGCACAGCTACCACACCAAAGACCCAGCACATCTTCACCACCTAATTCCCTCCCCCTCCCAAACTCGAAACCACATTACCCCTTAATTACCCGGGTCGTTCCAGCCCCTGCCAAGCCCTGGATCTTACCTAACCTCAAACCCACTCCCCCGCCTACTCGTGCCGAAAAACAATAGGATATCAGCAATAAAATAAAACACGCTGAAATGCAGTCACGCTCTCGGCCGGATTTGGAAGTTGCTCGGCTATTATGGGTCGAATTAAAGTAGGAAGCTC
Organism: Ceratoteleas bidentatus; assembly: GCA_022817645.1. NCBI lineage: Eukaryota > Metazoa > Arthropoda > Insecta > Hymenoptera > Scelionidae > Ceratoteleas > Ceratoteleas bidentatus. The sequence goes on from JABFPB010000063.1 coordinate 1,169, forward strand.
GGAGACCGGGATCGAAGAGCAGCGCCGCTGCGCGCGATTTGGCACGGGCAACCCGGGACGTCCTCGGACGGGGTTGGCGTGTTCGTGTTGGCGCGCGCATACCAACCCGGGTTTCGAGGGTATGCCGTTGGCACGTGGCCAGATGCCGCTGGATACGGATTTTCGATGTGCGGCGACAATATTCCACCTTTATCCACCACTCTAGGCCTCGGCATTGTGCGCGAACGGTCGGGTTCATTTGGCGCCGGCCGATTTATCGAGTGCCACCTCGAACTCTGGCGAAACGACTCCAGCCGGAGGCCTCGACGAAAGCGACATCCGAAAGCGATCGATGCAGAAGAGCGCCGTCCGGGTTTATTGCGTCAATTAGAGCGACTGCCGAAAATTATGCACGATCGGCCGTTTTCCGGCGCGCCCCTTTTTCGGCCACTCTTCCGCCGGTCGTTCGCCAAAATGGCCGGCCGTTCCCGGGATTAGTGCCCTTATCCTGTCCCGGGAATGATTATTTTCGGACGCCGATATTTCTGCCCGGAGATTGCCATTATCCCTCGGGGCTTTATAAGATCGCCGGTGGAAGACGCGGCGCCTAATCCGGCCGCCGTTAATCGAGCCAATCGCCAGTTTTCAGCGCGATTCTTCGGCCGACAACGCGCGGTAATTGATTTCCCGGCGCATTTACTTAGGCCCGAGTGTTTCGGCGCCGTGATTTGCACTTCGCTGCGAGGAAATGAGGTTTCGACGCCGGGAACGAGGTTGACTTTTTGATTATACGGTCATCGGCGCGATGATTGATAGCGAAAGAAGCGTTCGACTGTTGCATTGTCATCGCGCGAAATTCGGTTACGCCGCAAAACGTCTTCACCGAAATCGACTTTTTCCCGGCATGAAATTTCAATTTTCCCACCGGCCAATCCGGGGTCGCGTTTTGTTTCCGCGAAATCGCCGAGTTTAAGAGGTTTACGCTCACGGAGCCCGAAGATTATTCCAAAACGATAACGGCGTACACGGGAGTCACGTGACGCCGGGGCTCCGCGCCATTATCGCGACATAATTCCCATTAAGGTAATCCCGAGATAAACACGGGATACATTTTTAATACAATTACTCGAGTTACGCAGTGACTTTCGCGCTGAATGTACACATTGTGCCGTTAAACACATTGCCTTCCGTATGACAAGTTCAAAAAATGAATCTAATTGGATTTGCCAGAACAAACGAGTCTAATTGGATTTACGAGGACACTGCGCCAAGTCACCTTGCGCTGGCAGGAACTAGACGATGCCGGCGACGCCGAGCCGAATGATTACGTTCAGGAAAAAGCCCGGTTATTGTAACCCCGGCAAGCTCATTATGCCGGGATAACGATTCGCCGATGCGCCGTCTCCGCAGGTTGTAATTTTTCGCCGACATTTCGACGACGGATTCGGCTTTGTTCGCGCGCTTTTTGCGCTCGCAAATAAAACACGCACGCCAGCCGGACGGACCGGGATAATGGGCGATATCATGCGTAAACGACGTTTCCGAGGGAGCAAGAAATGTTTCATTATCGGGACGCTTTCTGCGGCGCACTTTTTCAATCAAGCCGCGCGCCCGGAGCAATTTATTTAACGCGCCAAGTTGCACGTTTTCCACGCGCCTGGTTGTCCTTAATTTTCGGGACGCTGGGACGCGCTAATTATGAATTTGCGCAGGGCGACGCAGCCTGGCCAACCAACTTATCAAGCGCAACGTCCCGACGCTGCGCGAGGACCGGCCGAAACTTTTTCCGCGTCGTCGTTAACTCGGCAGCTCAGACGCTGGCAGTTCCTGATAAGGATTTCGAACGAGCTTGCATTATTTAAGGTCTGTGGACCATCGTGCATTTCCTCGTCAAGGAACGCGGTTGAGGGAAGACGCTTTTTTGGACCAGTTAAATTTTTCTAAAGGTGCGGTGAATTTTATTATATTATATAAAGTTAGTACTCTTAAAAATAATGATAAGAAACCTATGTTCTAAACGTCGATATTCTTCTTATAAAAAGACTTCCACTAATATAAATAATTTCTTGCTGAAGAAATAAAGATCGTTGAAATGTAAGATTTTTTTATATTAAATAAAAAATCGCGTGAAAATTGTGTTGCCGATATAATAAGTATTTTTATGACAAGTAAAATCATTTCAAGTCGATTTTATTCTAATAATAACCGGACATTTTTAAGAATGAGCGAGATAACGCTGTAAAGGAAAAATATGGTCTGAGAACTGTCCCGATTTGAATTCGTCAGTTTTTTTTAATTTGATATTTTAAGCTTTCATATATAGATAAAACAAAATGTAGTATACATTCACCAATTTTTAATACTACATTTATTTAGTATACACGGAAAATGTGTGGGCGCGCAGTGCGCCCACTGAGGCTCGCAGTGAGCCCAATGGGGCTCGCAGTGCGCCCACTGAGGCTCGCAGTGAGCCCAATGGGGCTCGCAGTGAGCCCACTACATTTTCCGTGTATCCTTATTTATATATTTGTTTATATTAATTTAAAAACAAGAAAAGTAAATTTTCAATAAATTTACTCAATGAATGGTCGACTTTATTTTTTAATCTTAGAACGGCTGATAAACCTGTTTAATCTATAATGTTTAACAGTTTTTTCCCACTTTTCATCTCATTTTCAAACGATTATTAAAAATTACAAAGAATATAAACCCAATGTCTCTACTATTCAGACTTATCCAGATTTCGCACTGCAACTAGTAAATATTCCATCGCCTCAAATATCCTCCTTTGTTTCAAGGCAAAAACCAACTGTAACTCAACAGTCACCTCGGCGGCGATCTTAATTTCGCGAAATGAAAAAGAAAAAAGCACTTTCCCCCCGACGAAAATTTCAATGCACTTTGTTTAATTAGCGCAATTAAACAGCCCTCCGCCGAAATAACGCATCCACGAACGCACTTCGTCAACGTCTCGGGGAGCCAAATTCCCTTGGTCCCCTTGGACAAACGACCTCGTGACTCTTTCAACTGCGACTTTTTCCTTGCAATATAAAAGCTGGCAGTCGCAGTGAAGACTTTTCCGACGAAAAAAATGTTTAAAAAGTCGACGAAGACGCGGAATCGCCCGTTTGCTCGCGCGGGGCATTGCGAATTTGACTCCTGCTTCGTGCCACTTGAAATTTCAGCGGCGTTGCCTAAATAACTTGGCGCGACGATAAAATTGTCTCGTTCGAGCTCATTATAATTAAATTCAACTAAAGCCGCGCGCGCACCTTCTTGCAATTGCGCGCACGCGAATTAAATTTAATCGCCGGCTTTGCGCAAATACGCGTCAAACCTATTTAATTTATGGATGATTCGGGATAAAAGTGTTTGCCGTTACTCAGGCGAGCGCGACTGAATTCGCATCTTACCTGAGGTAAGACGCGAATAATCGCGTTACTGTAACCGACTCGCCTCATGCGTGAAGATAACAACGTCGCTTCGGTTATCAGTATACATGTTCGATATCTGCGACAAAACAAGTCGAGCTTAGCATAACTTTAGCTTTGAAAAACGACTGATTTTAGTTCCATTATATAGAACGAACGGTGACAGTTATTTTGAGATCTGCTTTAGATTTGTATTGCCATTTCCGATTTAGTTCGCCTGCGTTGTTTCCGATACAATATAATGCAATCAAAATACTGATCCTCGCAATTTGCATTGAATTAAGCTAATTTCGATATACGTTGCAGAACAACGAACTGCATCAATTCCAAACAATATTCTTGTGGCCACACAAATAATGTTATTTTTGATTAATGATTCATTTGAGAATTACGGCGATATTGTCGAAACCGTTGTTTCCGCTGATTTTCGTTAATCGATTCAAGTGTTGTTTTCCATTCAACGATATTGATTGAAACGTGTTGATGTACGTTTCAATTTCCTTTTTTAAACAGATGTTTTTCACAACTGACCTATGAATCCGGAACAAATATTTATACTTGACCTGCCTGACATTTTCCGGCCTGATAAGTTCGCGAGGCACAAAAAACGTCCTATTAATTTCCCAAAAGATACCGGTTGTTCCTTTTCGACGAAAAGTCTTTGAAATATTCTGAAATACTTCCCTTCGGGACATTAAGAGCGATTTTTTCAACTCCGCTTTTAATTTCATAATCGCGTTTCTCCCTTGATTATAAAACGCAAACTCTTTTGAAGAGGATTCACGGCAAAATGTAAGGAAAAACGGCTATTTCTCGTATTTTCTTTCCCAGCAATCCGCTCAATTCCTCGAAGAAAATTTACAATAAAATCGACGTTCGTTATTTCCCCGGTATTTGAACAACAAGCCGCTCGTTGTGGTCGCGGTTTAACCCGCGCCGAATCCGTCCGTCGGTCGTTGGGGCAATTGTTCCACGAATTTGCATTAATGCGTTCGGTTAATCGAGACATGGCCGGGCAAAATAAATGAAAACGTATAACCGGGATTATGCGTTTTCGCGGCATTGTTTTTTCGCGTAATTGTCGAGTTGCAGTTGTGACAGATGTGTTTACCGGGATTGTAAATCCCGGCACAACTGATCCGCGGATTTTCAAAGTGTTCCGCAATAATTTTAATGCAAATATCGCTGCACAGCGAGCGCAACATTCGACGAATGATGATGATTAAACAATACGCCGATAAAACAATGCGAAAATCGTCATTGTTTTCTGTTAGGTTAATTAATGCATGTGAAATTTGATTCTGGTAAAATGTTCTTTACAATGCCTTTTTTTTCACAAAAGAGGAAGTTAAGGATGTGATTTTACATTTGTTCAATACAAATTATGTTTGTTATGTAAAATAATCGCGAGATTTCTACAACGAATTTCTTTGTCCGCTAAATAAAACATTTATATCATTTTTCCATGTCAGTCAGCAAAAAAAAATGTTCTTTTTGTGGAAGCACCTCACTCGGCGTGTTTGAAAAGCCGCGGCGAGTTTCAGCCGCGGCTTGAGGTTATTTTTGACCAGACTATCAAATATACTTGCGAGCTGCTCGCTCTCCTTCTGAAGGGTTTTCTGAAAATTGTAAGTGGTTATCGACATCCCGGAGTTACTTTGATTACTTTTAACGATATTATGAAAGTTTTGGGGCTCACTTGGGGATAATTTTACAAGTAAGTCAAGGAGCAGTGTAAAGCGCCGCACTTAATCTTTGATGTTATTTCGTTAGAATGGTAGCTATATGTTTATGGCGCGGAACATCGGGAATCTGAATTTTCATATCTCGCTTGAACGCACCCGACGTACCCAAAATCAAAAGCTGGCGTATTAGTCACGAAAATTTCATTTGCGTTGTGGGTCTTCGAATAAGATGCTTCCTGACCCAGTTTCGGTGAAAAAAATTACGCGCGAAACTACGTTTATTTTGCTTTTTCTAATTTCCTCCGTTTTCCCAGACTTTTCGCGAAGCAGAATAAAAAAAGTACACGTCGTTCATTTTGGCATATTATCTCGAAGAAAAACAGCTGCAGCGGTTAAGAGAAAATAAACGTGTTGTCCGAAAGTCGGCGATTATGCCGGCGCCAAGAAATTCAGAAAGAATCCCGGAAAACAGTGTAAACTTAGTCCAAACAGCTCGCCAAAACATTTTGATAAGCGATATTTTCGTAGACACTTTTTGCCGAGAGTTAAAGCTTCACTCGGAAAACGAATTTTCGCAGGGACTTGGACTGATAAGTGAAAAATGGAAGTTATCGACTAGAACGCGCTCGTGAGTAAATAAGCCGAGTGTCACTCTCTCATACGACTTGAATGCACGATCGAACACTCACGTATCTCATCAAAGTAAAAGGGATAATCGCCGGGCACTGAGCAATTGAGCCTCGCTTTCAAGAAGCTCGTCCATCTGTCGCTAAAAGCATGTGGCCCTCCTTTATCGTGCTGGCACACTCTTGCTATGCGCGAATACACTGCCTGTAAACAGAAAAAACGAGTTAGTTCAAAGTGACCGGCATGGAGAAGAAACGTATTTTCTTATCAATCATCGACTGGCTGACAATTTTTGTCATACGATGACATTTTTAGTTGGATGTTTTTGCGGCGATGGATGTTGAAAGAAGTATTTTTTCACCACGAAGTAAAAAAAATGAAATTTAATAACGTTGGAAAGTCAAAGACCTCTTGGTTGCTTGGTGGAGATTTAAGAAAAATATTTTGGTACAGCCTTTGAACGATTTTTCAATCTTTAAATCGTGTTTTCATGTAAGATTTTTTAAAGTAACGAATTATCATTTGATTATGAATGATGTACGAAAGATATGCTGTTGCAAAATTTCTATTACAGTTTTCTTTGATTAAACTCTCATCTCTCTCAATGTAGAAATGGTTTTCTCTTTAACAAAAGTTAAATGAACGATTCGAACGACAGAGTCTTGGCATAAAATCACAAAAAATCTTATCGTTTTACATTATTGCTCTTTCTATCTTTTGACTTACATTTTTCAATTGTGTCATTCAATTATAAAATACAGAAAATGTCTTCCATTAATAACGTGAAAACTTTGCTTACAACTTTGCATGATGGTTTATACTAAATTCACGTAATTTTACCATCACCTTGTTTTACACCAAGAATCCTGTAAAAAAAGCGTGTGTACTTTCCGCGAAAATACACAAACAGTCTGAAGTTGAAAAAGAGGTGATTTAAATGCCATTATAAAAAAATTCGTCTTAAATTGTCAGGACGAGTTTCGCTTTCGCTCCGGAAGGCTCACTTCGATCGAAACAGTCGATTTCGTGAACTCGGAAAATACAAGGAACTGCGAAGTCGTCGAAGGCGGAACGTCAATTTAAAAGCTCTTTTATGAACCCGACTCCGACCTGAAAGTAAACGAGGGCGTCTCTATCTTTGAATGTTAATAAGCAAAAAGCCGTTTGCCGTGGCAAAGAGATCAAAGAGCCCCGGGTGTATTAGTTGGCCGAAAATTTGAATGATTAACAATTGTCGTGTGTACGTTTATTTAGCGCAGTTTGCTCGCAAGTTCAAGTCCCTTACCTTTCCGCAGTTCATGTACTCGACGGCAGTCTCGCGGTAGAAAAAGAACACGTAGTCCCCGTATGCAAAGGAACTCACGAAGTTCGGACCTGAAATCATAAAGTTGGAGTTCTTGAGAACAAAGGAGGTGGAGGCTGCGAAGAATAGCGACTTCAACTTTCTTTCCGTCGACTCGATGAATTATTTAGCGGATTAAAAAAAGCGACGGAAAGAACAAGGGAGACAAAAAGGGGGAACGAAAAATTGTATATATCGTACTGCTTTGCGCGCCCGTGTAATTCGAATGTTTAACGTATTGCTGAAAGGCTTAGACTCGGAATAATTTTTCTCGCGAGATAAACGGGCTGTCGAGGGGCTAAAAAGGTGTTTCGCGAAAAGAGGCGCGAGGTAACATTTCGCGGCCTGCAATAACTGCGCCGCGACTTCATCTTTTTATCGCACTCTGTCTGCGTTGGTTTCTTTTTGGCAACAAACAAAGTTACTTCCGCATTGTTTATCAAACGAACTATTTATCCGGTCGGACCTCGTAATCCGGCACTTTTCCGCGCAGTTCGTTATTCGCCGCCGAAATCGCGCGCTATTTTATTGGCATTTTTTGCCGCGCGCCCGAGTTATCTGGCAGCTTTGCGTCGAATAGTTTTCGCGCAGTTGCGCAATCGTTAATCAACTTTTTAAATGCCCGTGGCTGGGTATTACGCCGTGCCGATCCCGTCGATGATTTCGGCCAAGTTATTAAGTGACATAATCCTTTAAATTATGCTCCAAGTGACGCTCACTCATCCTCGAAAAGCTTAACTTTCGAGCGAAGATACGACTGCGAGTTTCCTCTCTGCTGATGTTTCGTCGAATAATCACGTGTTAATTTATAAATTAATAGTAAATAACGTGCAATTGCCAGACGTTTATAGTGCGTTGAGAATAATTTAATTGCAGTTCGATATGTAGCTAAGGGCATTACGGAGTCTGTCTCGGTCAACCGAAACGTGACGAATTTCGGTATTGACCGGACCTCTCGAATACGCCACGACATGGATCTCCTTGTCGGCTCCATTATTGCGGACGAAAAAAAAAACAATTCCGCTGCTTTGCTTCCTTTGGGGAGACAATCGCAGATAAATGCTTAATGGATTCGTTTAATCATTATCAGATTTTCCGATTAAAATGTCGTCGGGAGGAATTCGCTTATCCGGCGGAGCACCTTCTTTGAAAGATTGAAAAATGACTTGAGTGATTAGAGAAATGTCAGTCGCGGTTCACAGCCATTGGGAATTGATTGAGATCGACAGTGCTCTCGAAAAAAAACTTTATCTATGATAAGACGCTATCTTGTAACAGTGGTACTATTAACGGCATTTATAACGTCTGTTGGATAAAACTGAGAAACTTACTTTGAGATTATTGGCACTCGTCGCAAAACGGGATTACCGAACGAACCAATATGTCAAACAAGCGCATGCGCGAAGCGAATGTGTACTTATTAACACTTCTGGTAGAGTTGAGATATTATTTTTTCTGTGTCCTCTCGAGTATATTTGTTCCGTTTAGAAGCGGGATTCAATTCCGAGATTTTTGCGCGGCCCATTTATTAATATCCAATGAAATAGCGGTAAAAGAAGCAAAATATGATTAAACTCCGTTTATCGAGTCGGGGATAAAAATTTCAGCGCGTTCTCGGAGACTTGTATCGTGTTTTTAATAAATACACTTTATTGGAAATCATTACTGAGGGGTGATGAATCTATCGAAATACGTTATTTTATGTCAAGATGCATAATGAATGGAGCATAATTAAACAAAAATATGACTTTGTTGACGAAACGCGATAATCTGGTATGCAAAATTATTCAAAAATAAAGCGGTGATCTTGTTACATTATTTTCGTATTTATTTTACTTTGGGGCCGAAACAATCCCCTTTTATGCGCCAGTTAATTCGCTGTAACTCGATTCGGAAACGACGTTATCCTCGTTTTCAAAAAGGAAACAAATTCGGCTAATTATTTCATTATGCACAAACTACTTGGAAATGAAACGAATTAAAATCTCGTTAATGTAATGTAATAACTAACTTGGTGTTGTCATAAAAACGAACGACATCTTGGGCACAAATAATCATTCACATCCTAATTAAACAGCTTGAAAAACCGTGCAATTTGTTCCGGCAAAAATGCACTTCATTAAAATACAAAATTTAACTTTTCCACTTAAGCTCAAACTACTTTATCCTCGTTTCTTGCAAGAAACAAATTCCATTAGCGTTTTCAATTTTGTAATCAAAAAGTGCTCATTATGCTTTTATACGATACGGTTATCCTCCTACACGCGCCATTAAACGAAAGAATTCAATAATGGACAAATTCGCGCGAAACATTTTATGGGCAAATTGGATGTTGACTCAATGAGAATTTGTAATGCTGCGTGACTTCCGTTAGAAAAATAATTTATCTTTAAAATCACATTGAAGGGCGTTACAATTTTTGGCGATAAACAGCAGGATACTGAGAAAACGATATAGCTATGTTACCTAAATCTTTTCAGTTATCTTACTGTAGTTAAAGTAAGTAAATTTTTATCGATTTTTTCGGAATCGACTAAATATTTAGTTATGTCATCTACATTTTTAATTTAGATAAATAAAGTTTACTTAATGCTTTAGGTGCATTAATTATATTATATTATTTAGTGTTATATTATTTATGAGAATAAAAATTTAGTTGTACCAAATAAATCGTATTCCCAGTGTAAAGCGGATAGTTTATTCTGGGTTTTGTACGCGTTTAGTGCAAGATAAGCAGATTTAGAACTTTTTGTGTTATATTTTACACGGAATAAAATTTCTTGTAACATTTACTAGTCATTATGTTAGATCACTTGAATAGAAAAATGGTAAAACACACTGACCGATCTGTGATATTTACAATTTATTTATAAGCACATTTCGAAGATATCAAATGTATCCTGTTAAATCCACAAGGCAGCTCCTGTCAATCTGACAAACTGTTCGGAACGTGCTCGTAACAGAAGTTGGCCTGTGGATATAACAGGTTTATATGACAGTTTTACATGAATTTCTTTTCCGTTTATTATTAGTACTAGTAGTATCCGTTAAAATGGCGTTCATTAAACCAGAAACTCATGTTTGAACACGATAAAATAACGATTCGAATTAAGTTACGTATGAAAAGTAGTTAAATGAATACATTTAAATGGATGAATTAAATACTTTTTGTAGAATATTGTAGTCTTTTCGTTGATTCATTTTTTTAATGTAAATTGTTTTAGCTTGAACGTTTTAAAACAAAAAATGTAGAAACAGCCATTTTGTATATTTCTGAGATTCTGCCAAATAAAATTTCTTTAATACTTGCATTAATTAAAATATTTCAAACAAAAATGACTTATTGAAATGATTGTAAGATTCAATCATACGAATTATTGATAAAATTGGATCCAAATCGGACTTGTAAGCGTATTACGAATATTATTTCTAAATTTGTAATAATGTAAAATGCATGTGCGACTTCCTAGAATAACGTTGAACTATTTTATATGATGAGCTGAAATAGGGTGCAGTTCGTAATTTCACACATAAATCCTGTTTTGAATATAGTAAAGCATGTACATGGTTGTATACTAAAAGTACGTATACAATTTACATATAGTTGTAACATATTACACTCGATTTACACATATTACATTGTTGCAGATATAGTTCATTCTTAAAAATGAGATAAAAACTGTCACTGCCCTCCTTCCTCCATCCCAAGAGATTTTACTTAATATTACTCAAACAACAGAAAGTATTTAAATTAAATTAAAAAAATAAATAAAGATTCTCCTATAACCTAAAAATTTCCTTACCCGTTAAGGTCACCCACAGATCGACTTTTTAAATTTCCCAAACACTACCAAAATCTTGACTCATTTCCCTCCAATTTTCATTATCTCCCATTCCTCCCTCGGCCCCTCCTCCTCAGTGACCTACTCCCACAAGCCTCTTCCTTTTTCTCTCCAAAACTGCAGCCCGAAAACCGTAACCGTACATCTAACTGAAAAACATAAATAATCCGATGCAAAGGGCGGCGAAAGGTTGGTTTTGCGGCACGCGGCGACCGATCGGAATGACGCCATTCGTCTTGCCGGTCTCTCAGACGTCCAATTACAACCGTCAAACCGAAGTCGTTTGCGTGAAATAGTTGGCAATTTGATATTACCGTTGAGCTGGTTGAGATCCGAGCGCTCGGTCCGGATCCGGTCCCTGTGGATGAGCGGCTCCCCGCCGGAAAAGTCCGCCACCGTGGCCGCGTACAGCTGGCCGCCTGCAACACACAAACAACCGGGCGAAAGATTAGCGGTGGATTTTGATACGCACTGCGACGCATCGCCGGCTAATTCAGCCGAAGCGTTGTTGCCAACATGGCCTCGTGTATATAGATAAGCCCAATTACACGAAAGGCTCTAATGGTCCTTAATGGCTCTGGTAATTTGCGACAATGTCTGGAGGAAAGTAAAATTTTTGCGGCGGATTAGAAGCCGCCGCGTATTTGCATCGCGGTTGTATCAATCACTCGCGCGAATCTGCATCTGACGGCCTGCTTGTAATGAGTGCTTTGTTTTTTCGCACAATTTATGGCCGCGATTCTTCCATTATTCGCGCGCCAAACGGGGAATTGTTTTCTTTGTTTCGCACAAATCCCGGCACGCTTTTTTCTTCGACCCGTTTCACTCACTCGCCGACGCGTGGAGTGATTCGACAAATCGCGCGCGACTTATCGGACGCCGCGCAGTGATAAATATTTAATAAAGGCCGGCGAAATTCCCGCACGTCGCGCGACTACAATTTCGCCGCGCGCAGTTGCAGTGGCATATTAAATAATTTCGTCCTTCTATTATTTCAATTATAAATTCCGCTCGAGTGTTCTCGGCGATACGTACACTCCGCAGTTACAGCGAACGGAAAGGAGGAATGAAAGAATTAAATGACGGAATTTCTTCGAGGGTTCTCGAGGATCAAGAGCAGCCGAGACAAACAGAGACGAGCCGGGCGGGGCGCGCGGGGGGCGGCCGACTATTTGCTTGCAAAATCATTTCGCAAGCGGCGAGCGGAAAAAAGTACGCGCCGCTGCGTGGAACCGGCGATCGAAAGACAATTTGAGCGCGCGAATTAAGTGAATGGAATCGCGCGACTGCGACGGAGGCTTGTTCGCTGGCGCGAAGGAAATCCGGGGGAAAGGGGAAAGGAATTCATGGTCAATAAATAACGGACTTCCACTTTTGCCGTCGGTCTAATCCGCAAAAAGCAATTGCAATGTATGAGTATTCTTCGAATGTAACGATAAACCGCCCGAACTTTCCGCGCACCGCGGGTATCAAACTGCGAAACGAAAAGGCAGATTGAGGGTTACATTGAAAAGAGTTTGTGTACGAATTTTTTGTGCGATTAGTTTGAGATTTAATCGTGTAACGTTGGAATGAAATGTAGAGCAAGAAGTCGAGGCGCTAACTGCTATTATGAGGAACTCTGCATTACCGACCGAGATCGAAGGGACTTTATCAATAATGGCAATATATTTTTTTACTTATGTCCAGAGGGGATGATTTTTCTTGCCATTTTATATTTTATCGAATACAAAGTAAAATGTATTCGATAAAATATAAAATGGCAATACATTCCTTGAAATGAGATTGTCTGAATCGGATTTTACAATTGTTTTTGTCTTTTGTTTCTTTTGGTTGATACGTTAGAGGAATGTATTTGCAAAATTCGACACTAAAAATGTTTTAAATCTCAATTCACGCCAATGTAATTCTACGAAATATTGAATTAGTCGAAATTGAATCGGGAACGATTCTTGATTAATTTCTTTAAAAAAATCATCAATTTTCTACGATGATCTTAAAAACGGATTCAAAACTGAAATGTAAAAAAAACTGTATGTTTTAAAGTAATTTCGATAAAATTGTTTGTAATAGAAAAACAGTAACCATCATAACGTATTAGAGTTTTTGTGTAAGTCTGTAATTTAAGGGGGTGTTTGACATTTTCATATTTGACATTTTCAAAAAATCGATTTTTTCAGCTTTCTCAAGCTTAGAAAGTTTGTATGAGGTAGCGGGACCTGCAATCTGATCTTAAAACTTTAAAAGCGTTTTTTTCAAAACGATTTTTTATACATAGTGGTCACTTTTCTGAAAAAAATACCGAACCTACTTTATTGATTTTTGGTCTACCTTCAAGAAAAATTAATTGATTATGGTTGGAATTAATAATAGTAATTTTGTCATTATTTCGATATTTTGTTACCCCTGAACCAAAAAAAACTTTAATTTTTAGAAATTTTTTTAGACGGCCCTACAAAAATATAATTTTTAGATGCAAAAATGATATTTTTTGTAGGTTCCAACCATAGCTGCATTTGTTAGGAATACATGACATTCATTTTTGTTTCCTAAAACTATAACACGAGATTTATTAACCACCAACTACAAATTCAAGTTTTGAATACGTCTCTTCGACGCAGATTTGTGGAATGAAAAATGGACTTTTTTCAACAAATAAAAATTGACCTAAACCTTCACTGAATACTTTTTTCGACGGTAGAATCGTTTACTGTATTTGTTGTAAAAGTTCCCCAATAAAGTGCAGAAAAACACCGAAAAATTGATGCTACAAACACGAATACCCCCTTAAAACATTTTTTTAATACAATACAAAAATGTCTCTTCATTTTCACTAACACCCCTTAATTATATCGCAAATGTCGTTAGCATCGTCCGAAAACTGTCTGACTCTACAAATCATTTTCCATTCAATCGAAGGAATGCGCCTACAGACGCGATGCGCATAGCTGAACGACTCTTGCAGGGCGCGATTCGAGGCGTTACGCTACGCGTTTTTAATAACAGCGCCGCGACGTTTACGATCCTACGGAATCCCCGTGGTTCTCGGCCGAAAAGCACGGTGGGATTTGAGACGAGTACACGTAGTCGCGCGCGATAAGTATATAGTAGATGGCCGTATATAACCGCGGACCAGACGCGAGACTTAAGGGATGAACGTGCGCCGCGCAGGCTACAAATCTACCGTGAGCCCGCGATGAAGACGTCGGATATCGCTATATACGAGCATTGTGTATGCGGAAATGTATGCGCGCCACTGTAAAACACGTGCCGTGTCAAAGCTGCTGAATGACTACAATAGTCATTGGGTTTCAGATCCGCGCACTTCCGCGTCGCGTAATGCTACCCGGTTTCGGCTATTGTGACGGGAAAACTGAACCAGCTTTTTAATCTCGGTTCCATGTCAGCCGAGACGACTCGGACCAATTGATCCAGCGATTATTCGGTTTTGCAAGGGGTAAATGATTACAAATGTTAAAACGGGCAAATTTAAGGGGAAGCTTTTCCGCCTATTTTCGGGTAACTCTGCCTCCACTTTGGACAAGTTAAAGCAGGGTAAATTAATGATGTCCCCTTTATTGAAACTTTGAATTTCCAGCAACATTTTGCGGCAAACAAGGAATGAAATATTTAGCCTGAAATCGTAAATGGGGCTAATATTAAAGATGCTTGTCGATTAATAAATACTGATGTATTAATGTAGAATGTGTTGAAGGCTGCAACTTGCGGGCTGACATATTTTGTGAACTTTGGGAAGGTTACGTTAGGAGTGGAGTATTTCAGTTTATAATATGTCGCCAAAGAGGTAGTTGCTTTGTGCAGCGCTAACAAATTAAATAATTTTCATAGATGAATGGTATTTTATAACTCTAATTAAGGTTATTTATTCCTTTGTAATAGTTATTACTAACGGAAAGCCTTTCAAAACAAATTCAACAAAAATACAATACAAATTAACCATTCAGAATGATAAAATTTATAGTAATATCTTTTATTTTAACAATACATAAAAAATAAAAAGTAAAGCTTTGGCCCAATTTGTCATAGATTAACATACTCTACATCGACAATTGTCGCTGACAACGTTTTCCGGCAATTGAAATCCGAATCTTCTTCATCATAATTGCAAGAAAAAGCTGGTGTACGGTTCGAGTCGCTGGAACTTGTCTTCCGTCTAATTTGACGTTATTTAATGAGACATTTGACACAATAAATGCACGCTTTAAAATTCGGCGCGGAGGGTAAATATACGGCACGGTAATATATTCGCAGTGCACTTCATAGACGACGTGGCTGTGCGCAAAGTTGCATAATGCATTGAATCCGGCTTGGCAGAAGAGGCGTCGGATAGTATGACATTGCGCCCTTTCTGCAGTTTCGCGATTACGCACACTTAGGGAATAATACACGCGGTTACCGAGCAGCGGCGAAATATAAAATCAAGTTTACTTGTCTAAACATAATAAATTGGACGAACGCTCGTATTGCGCTGAATAATGTAGCGCGCTTGATAATTCGGGTAAACAAATAACCACGACGGAACCGCGTTCTTACAACATTGAGCGAATTCACCGCGGAGTAACGGCGAAATTACGTTTTCAGAGGGATTTTAATATTGCGAAATTGAAATAAAAATGCGCCATAATGAATACAAAATCGTCCGCGAAAATGCGCCGCTTCAAACGGAAAAGGCAGATTCGATTTGCTTCTAATCACTGCTTGATTGAACGACGCGAAATCTCGTTCAATTGAGATTTAAACAACCTAACATTTGCTTGGCTGAAATGCTTTTTGATTGATTTTATCTCGCCGGATATGCCGTCGCGGATAATTTGTAATATTCGTTTCGACTGACAACAATTTTTTATTCGAACACTTTGGGCTCATTCGAGCCTGGACGAAAATGCGCGTATTTGTGCGTTAGTTTTAATACGAACCAGCAAAAACTGCGGTGCTGTTGTGCTGCGGATCGTACGGACAAAGCCCTAGTCCGTCTGATTCGGAGTTGCTTACGAACATGCCATTCTGAAACACAAAGAGAACGTACGTCAAACATTTGCCAAGCGAATATTTGTTATTTTGCGGGTCCAATTAACGTTAAATTTAATTAGACGTGTCGTGAAACAAATCCAATTTTGTGTTTTGTGTACACTTGCCCTACATGTTATAAACAAATAACAAGGGTGCGTAATTATAGTGCACGAAAACATGTGCATCAAAATGTCGTTACAATAAAACCGACATTGCGTTATTAGACATATTGTGGAAAATTTTAATTTATTTGATGCAAATTTTTCTCCAATGAAACATTTTTCGTATATAATGGAAAAATCTCTGGCCAATATCAGCCGTTGTTCTATATTCCTAACCACTGTGTGTACCAGGATCATTGTTATAAGATTTGATTAAAGATAAGTTACCTTAAGTATATTATTTAAGGTAATACATTTATTAGCGCTGAACAAAAATAAGAAATCCTTTTCAACGAAAAGGATTACATATAATCCTTTATATATAATCCGTTATAAAAAGGATTATATATAAAGGTGTTAATATTAAAAAAGGATATATAAGGATATATATCTTTTTTTAATATTAACACCTGTATTTCTCTCATCAGTAATAACGGCAGAGCATTCGGTTAATTCAAATTGGACAGTAAGAATTAAAAGCGCGAGTTACGATTAAGTCGGGGCTAAGAGGACGCCAATAACGGCGCCGTTGCGGCATTAACGCGTGTAACGTAACAGCGTAACGTTTTCGCGTGGAAATTCAAAGTTGGCGAAAATGTGGCGCGCCGTTGTCGCAACGCGACTATCTATTTCGTGATAGCCGGTGTTGACAATAGACAAGGGGTAATACCCGTTCGGCTTTATCGTGCAACGGCGCGCGCGCCGCGCAATAATTTCCTTTATAAGCAGTTCGCCCGGCTTCCATTACCGCCGTAATGTCGCCCCGACGCGCACAGGACACCTACGTGCATGTGGATATATTTGTATATGAAAAAGTGTAGGTTACGATAATGCCATTGCGGCGCAGTTCGTCGCACCTCAGCCACTGCTTCGGCCCCGAATATCTTGGGGCGAAACTTCGCCGCGCCACATTTGTTAAAGCAATGGCCCTTATTTTCGTGGAACACCCGCGAACTCGCGCGCAGTAATTATTTAAACAAATCGACGCGCCGTAGTTGCGACTGCTTGATTCATCACGAAATTTGCACCGCGGCAAAAGTCGGACCATTATTTGGAACTGCGCCATTATTTGAAACTGATGGTTGCCTAAGGGTCTTTAATAATTTTGAAAAAAACTTTTGGTTTTGGAGACATACACGGTACCCAAATTCGAAACTGAGTTTTCGTGACAATTTTAGTAATGGCACATTTCCCGAAATCGGAGATTTTACGGAGAATCCCCGAAGAATCTACATTGCCGAATTATCTATGAATGATTCTACGGTGAAATTACGGGCTTGGGTTTGAATAGATGAATGGATAAATGAGGACGGACTAGACTCTTGTTAATCCAGATTCTCAATAATCCGGGAGTTATATAGTCGAGTTGATTAGTAAATTGATGTTGTATGTTTCGGTACATTGTTTATTTGATGAGATATTAAGTTGCTCTAACTTGACACAGTAATAAAGCGAGAAATTAAAATTCGAATTCAAATTGAATGTACTCTCGGTAATCCAGCACTTTCGCTAATCCGGCAACTTCCGTGCAAGGAACGAGCGGCTTAGCGAGAGTCTACTGTAAATTTATCCCCGTGCCAGTTTGATGTTGCGCGTGGACAAAAAATGGAGCCAAAAAACTTCGCCAGCGCATTTACCGAGTGAAATGTTTTTGCGCGGAATTGCCGAAAAAAACTGGACACGACTAATTGACGCCTCGCATCGCATTCTATATTCGTTACACGATAACGCCGCGGCGGTGATTTCGGCCGGTGCATAATCAGGCGGTATCACTTTGCAGATATCAATAGATACAGGCTTCTGCATCATTGATGACATGCGACTTCTATTTGCTGCAAGACAAACGCGAACATTTATACCGGCTAGATAATTAGATTATCCGCTCAGATAAAACTCTATATTTATATCCCGCGCGAAATAATTCAGCGCATTCGGTATCAAGCTTTTGCCTCGCAAATTACATTCCACGCCGCCGACGCGGCGGAATAAAGTCTAATAAGTAATGAGGCAAAAACGAATTGGTCGCGTCCGCGAAAAGTGCGCCGAATTTGCATCGCCTCGTGTTTCGCGTGAGGCGTTTGGGCGCCGGCGAAAGTGTCGCAAAAGTATCGGATCACGTAGCGTTGCGCGAGTATCCCAGATTTCTCTCTTCGGCGTTCTTTGCCATTCCCATTTGTGACAGCAGCCGGGGCAATCGGAAAACAAATAGCGACGCTCTTTAATGGGAGCCACGTATGCGGCCGATTTATGCCCGGCAATTTGATTGTAAAAGGAAAGCCCTTTTTTGTTTTCGAAAAGCGCTCTCCCCTTGGATGACCGATTTATCGAGCCGGCGTTATAAAACGATACGCGCTTGTTAGCTGTTTCGGGGCCAATTTATTAGCGAAGATAAAGTTAAATGCTTGATAAAGCGGGCAACTCGATGATTGAAATATCGACGGGATCCCGAACAAATGCGCGTTTTCGCGTGTAATATTTGTGCGTCGAATATTTTATGCGCTCGAGATGTAGACAAATTGTGTCGATATCGGCGTCGAGTCGAATTTATAAGGTATTTTATTTGAATTCATATTTTGAGACTGCGAATTTATGGTCGCGATTTGTTTGACGCGCCGGAAGGTTGATCATAATTTATGCCGAAGCTCCAATCCAGTTTGCGTTTTAATTGTTTTTTGCTTGTCACAAACCCCTCTTCAAACTATGTGCGACTGGAAATGCTTTTATCGATGGTGCGTCAGATTTCCTGAGTTTTTTCTCATTGAAAAGAACTGGTATTTACGTATCTTGATGTCTGTGTATTCCTGCAGACAGTTGATATGCTTGCAAATAATTCTGCGCATTTCAGAGGTATTAAGTTGCGTTTAATACACTTTGATAATTGTACTTAGTTTATTACAATTTGGACTTGAAACTGATTATTATGTAATACATGATTTTTAAATAGGTTTCCCAATTTAACAAACAAATTAATAGCATTACAATAGTTTGGGTTATTTAGTCAGATTTGCATGTTAATATCTTGTAATCATGAACTGTAAAGTGTAATGGAATCTAAATACGCCGACAAACAATTGTATCTCTATTATTATACGTAACGTATGTAACGATCGAATGAATTGGATCTGTTATACAATGTGCACGTAATAATAAACAGTTTCCATGCTAAATTTCCTGTCAGTAAATATTGCGTTCTGAATATCCCCGAAAATGTGGTCGAATTTCGTGAAATTTGACGCCTCTATTGTTTACAGATACGCGTGAATGTTTTTTAAACACTGGTATTTCAAGATTTATATTATTCATTAAATCATTTTTATTGCTACAATCAATACGACTAAATCGACGTAAGAACTGGATAATTCAGATTCGAGTGAGATATATCTAATAACTTTTATTTATATATACACATTTTTTATTCAGAGATTTTCTATACAAAGTATTCAATATCATTACTATCAATGTTGATAAAATGGCACCATCGACTCAATTAAATTGATACCTTATATCTGATTAAAACTGAACCGATTCTGGTTAATTCTTCTTCCAAAACAACGTAACCAAGCAATTTATCATCGATCTATCAACAACCGCAATTTCTCACGCCATAAATCTCACACGCGAAATACATCCGTTTAATTGTTCATTGCAATAATGAACCACCTGGCATTAAAAACCATTCGAGCGCTAATAAATTCGTTTCGCTGCGCGTTAAATTTCAGTCGCACTTGTCTGCAGCGGACCACCAAGCAGTCGCAGTTAACGCACCGTTCTCCTCGCCACAAACAAATCCGCCCAAGTTGTACCGAAGAAAGGAGCACGATAAAAAGGAAACGGGCAAGGACAAAACGAAAGAAAAAGGCATTTGCGTTTGGCGACGCGGTCACGAGCAGAATAAATGATTACGGATTCCGGTGTTCAGTTCATTCATCATGGCCGCGTAACCTGAGAAAATCCACGAGCATCACTTAGAGAAAAATATTCCAGAAAATTTTACTATATCGTTTAGCAATAGCGACGTCTCATATCATATTTGGACGAAATAAGTATAATTTCGAAGACATTTTCCCAGATGAGATAGTAAATTTTACTTGACGTTCTATGCAAATTTAATATAGTGTCTAGAAATTTTCCCTTTGAAGGTATATTAAATTTGATACGTTGCGATTATGATATGGTAACATACACTGGAATTCTAATAATTTTTTAGGGATTATCGTTACTGTTTTGTCATAAAAACCTAAAAATAACTGCATTGTTTTTCATGTTAATAATACAGGTACTCAAGTTGATGAGTAGCATTTTTTCTTTTTTTTATGTAAAAAACAAGTTATCTCATTAAATTTGTGGAAAAATAACATGAAAAAATAGAAAAAAATAGCTACATGAATTTTACATTGCACTGACAGGAATTCATATTAAATCAGCATGCGATTTTTTTCTGTGTGAGATAAGTAGCACTCTTGGACGAGTTTCCGCGAAATTCACACGATCACCGGTAAACTGACGAAATTGCGGCGAACAATCGGGCGTTCGTCAACGCTGAGTGTCGGCGCGTGAAAAGAACTCGAACTGGCGCTGATGATGTCGCGAAATTAGAAGCTAAGCTCGTTTGCAGCGCACGAGTCAGGCGTAATTAAAACGACACTCTCTTTATGCAAAACGCCAACGCGGTTGTTCGTTTTGTCTTTCCGGTTTCCGCCGTTTTTTGCCGGGCGACGGTTCGGAGATTTACGCGCGCGGTAATAAAGGAAAAGTAATCGGGCAAGTTGCGCGATTCCTACGGGGAATTATCGCAAACAACGCCGACCGATGAATCAAACGTTTGACTGCTTACGCGCGATCGAGATTTCTTTTGGACTAGAACTATTCGGGCAGGCAGAGTGATTGATCGAGTCTGGATCTTTTTTGACTTTGGATTTTCGTTGGAAAAACATTTGTTTTAATCGGAATGCAATTTTTATCCCTCGAATGATCGAATTGAATTTGTTTGCGTACGGGAAATAACTGGCAGGATATTTCATGGTGTATTTTCATCGAAAAACGAGATATGAAAAACAAGTTTGTTCGATTAAAATCAAAACATTTTACGCGAAAGTGGGTCAGGTATACATAAATAGAGTTCATTTTATACAAAACAGTGTACAAGGATATAAAAAACCATGGAAACGCGTGCAGAATTCGAAAAAGACTTTTTACGCCACAAGGTTCTTGCCAAATTAATTTCGGATTAATGAAGCAGAGCATTACTGCATGCGGACGTAGTGGGAATACAAAATGCAATAATAAAATCGAACAGTTTAATTAAATTTTGAATTCTTTTTGTAGACAAATTTATGGCTATTGGAAAATATAGTATTACTTGTTTTTCAAAACAGACATTTCATATTAATGCAGTTGCAACAGACGCGTTTATTCAAACGAATAAAATATAAACCTTGTCTTGAATTGAACACCGCATAATAAAATCAACAAGTGCCGTTTCCGCGCTATAATTTTAACGCAAATTAATCCATTAACAATTCATTAACACCGAACGCTGATAAAAAATAAGTTTGTATTTACATAAGCATTTCCAATATTTCGACACCTCAATTTTGTTACATTAAAATGCAACTTTCATAAAAGCATTTTACAAATAGCGTTTGCAACCAAAAAATACCGGTTTTTCAAGAGCAGAATCAAGTGACGGATTCTGCCAGAATCAACTTACTGGATTTTGCTTTAGAGTACACATAATCCACTTTCTCTAAATGGATTGTTAATCAGACAAAAAAGTACATAACATTTTGGACTATTTTCCATGATATACCCAATTCCATTTTTTCATTTCCCCATTCCTTCACTTTCATTTTTCCCGTTTTATTTCACATACAAACTTAATATCATGTAAAATACGAGATGAATACAAAGATGCTGCTTATGCCAGTTTCGCCTCACGTAATCACGGGTCTAGCCGGGATTCCGCAGACGTATTTTGCCTCGCAGTCGCGCGTATTTGAAAAAACACCGCGAGACCGCGGCATTAGAATTCGCGCGCGGCGGAAATTACGATTCCCCGAGTCAATGTCGATTCCGGCGTAACAAGATATTTTTCGAGGGTCCGCGCGCTCCTTCGGCGCGGCATTTGAAATGCAAATTCATCGGCGATAAAACACGTAACCCGGCGTCGAATGTTGCGCATGCATACCGAGCGTATCGGGAATATTAGCGTAACGTATTTCTTTGTCCGTTTTGCGCTCGTCTCGCGAATAGTCGAGCGTTAAATGACGCGCGGCTGAAATACGCGGCGCCGCAATTCCCTTGGACAGCTGCAAATTTCTCAGCGCGCAAAGGCTCGCTGCAAAATTCATCTGCCGGAGAAAGATTGCAGGCAAAATAGCGCGCCGAACTGGTCCCGATACGGCGGCGATGCGCGAACCGACTGAATTATGAATAAAACGCAGTGGCGAATATTCGCGATCGAGTGCATTCGCGGCGACGATTGGCCGCGGAGGCCTTTTTTATCGGCGAAGTCCTCCGGGAATTTCTCCACGCGGGGAGCAAATCAAATTTCATACAGGTCCCGCGAACAATGTTTCGCCCGCGCCGCAATTTCTTCTATTACAGCGCTTTCGCAGTTATTTCCAGCCGGAAAAACATATTTTCGCACATTGAAGTGAATAATAAGTTACGGGCCAGTTTTGTATTGTAATCAGTTAGCTGTTTGTGTTTACTAAACGAGTATTGGAGCAACAAGATAAGTGTTAGAGGAGTTGGGTGGGTGTGGAAAAAACAAGTTTCGAAGGGCGGGAAAATGTTTTTGGGCGCTTGGAGTTGTAGGTTGATTGAATAGTTTAATCTGGTTGAAAGAATGTTGCAAGGTTGCGAGAGAGAATGGTTTTTGGGATAAATTGTTTTTGCGAAATAGCGATAAGGCCATTTTTGTACAGCAATTTTCGTATCTTTTTTAACCTTGTTGTTTTCAGAGGAAATCTACTTCAAGGAATATTATCTCTTTCCGATCGGTCAGTAACGAATTCGTTTAAAAAGACAAGCCGTGGTTTTTGCTGTTCTTATTCTGTCAAATTGAATTCTTGCCTTGATTATAATAAGTTTTTTATATGAATCCTTCCTCGAGTAAAACTTTTGTTGGCTCTGAGCATTTATATTTGTGAAATAGTTATCGAATTAGGCAAGGAGAAGGTTCTTTTCGAGAATTAGAGGTTTCGTGGTCGGTTGTATATTCATGAGTTTCGCGTTCAAATCTCCAGTGTGGTCTGCGAGAAAATTAACGGAATTGAAAATTAAAACGTAATGAAGCGATAGACGCGAGCGTTTGAAGCATTTATGCGGGCTAAGTAAATTTTGCAGAGTTTTGCCGCAAGTTCTACAGAAATAACATAATCAAAAATGACGCTACGTCGACGGAATATCAAATTCCGTCAATTATTCCGTAAATTTTTTAATTTTTGCAGATAATCTGTCGATAAAGAAACGCGCGATTATGAAAGTCGCCGTTGTTCGCTTCGAATAAAAATCGCTTTATTATATCAAGATCACTAATTATTCAATTCCGGCAAATCGAAAGTGTTATCAAATTCACTTAATTTTGTACTATGGCATTTTTACACTCGCTCGAATAATAATGAACATCTCTCTCCCAATGGTGGTTTTTGCAATTACAAACGAACGCCTTACTTCGGCATCGTCAATAAACATTACCGCTTATTCGACGACTAAATCGCGCGAACAATCCGCAAAATTGCGTTTCATTTCGTGTAATGCAAACACGCTCATCCCAATTGGCCGACTGACTGGGAAATATTGTCCCGAAACTCCTTTGATACCAAATGCCGTGTTACGGAAGTGCAAAAACACGCTCGAGCGACTTTTTTGCCGCCAACTTGCTAATACCAAACGTCGCGCTGTTTTCCGGCGAAATTCACTTTGCATGCGTTTAATCAACAAATATTTGCCGCTCGCGGAACAAACCGCCGGGTTGCTTGCATTGTGCCGGGTTTTTATGGCGCTTGTCGCTGGCAAATTAGAAAAATGAAACAAACTCGCGGCCGATTGTCCCGCGGGTGATTTATCGCGCGACGAGCTCTTGCGCTTAAGTTTCGAGTTTTAAGGAGCGACGTCGCGAGGATGACGACCGCGAAAGAGCGTCTGCTCGCACTCGCAGCGACGCACGACTAAAACGCCGAGTAACGCGGCTGTCGCAACTTTTCTAATTAATGATAATTAGTTGGGAAGTTTAATGCCCAGATAACGAATAATCCGACTGTTCGCGCGCACATACTATTTCATATCAGCGCGACACCGTTCCGCGTCGTTTTGTTTTGTAAATATTCCGACAAAATGAGCCATTGTTTTCGACAAAGGATAAGTTGGCGCATTACTTTCACATCGGCGCGAGAAATTTAATTAACTTTGATCGCGCGGATTCGAATTTATCCCCGGCGTCGCGACGACGCGCGCGAGTCGTTACCGGATCAAGCGTTTTCCTCTTGGAGAATTGAACAGATGGATTGATTTTCAGAAGGTGGCTTCCGCCTCAAATTACGAATCATCGATTTCGTGGGGGATGCTTTTTCGGAATTAGGGGATTTCGGTAATAGAGGTAGTTTCTTTTTTGAAGATATTGTTGGAATGAAATTTATTTAAAAAATGCTTTTCGTGTGAAATTGTTTGTATGCAAACTCATAAATGTATTTATCGTAAGTTATCCTGTTTGTTTGTGTATAATGCATTGTTGATATAGAATAAACTACAAAGTTGATTACATTGTGAGTTTATCTTTAACAGAGTTTAATGTAAATGTAGCTAATATATGTCAAGTTTTATAAGAAATAAGTGACGTGTTACTGGCAAATAGTCAATTTGTTAGCGACTACTAATTTCGGTTGGAGATTTTGTCGATTTGACTTTGCATCGAATTTGTTCTGATTTGTCGAAGCTATTTTTACAATTATGTCTCGTATGTGTCTTGTTAGTTGAAACAAGTTTAGTTGTTAATAACTTCGAAATTAAATTTCTTCCGATAAACTTGGAAAATGGACACAATCTTCGTGGTTAAGATATAAACTTCTTTTATATTTCCAGAATCATTTCTCAGCCATTAAATGCGAGAGATATTATAAAGTGTATAAAATATTACGAAAGTTTTCATTTGATGGAAAACTTCCTTTTGTATTAAAAGGATTCCTATTCAAGGCTAAGACAAAAGAAACTGTGCTTTATTACGAAAAGAAATCTATGTTAATAACCTGAATTTGAAGAATGAAAAGGTAAAATGGGGATTATGTAGTTATCATTATCATTCTTCTCAACATCCTACAACAATTACACAGACATGACAATTAATTTCCGCTAATCCGCTCCATTTTTAATCGATCTCCCCCCACGTCAAAGTCTATGACTAATAAACAAATTTTGTCAAATCTTGATCATCCTGAAAATGATACCGTTTCCCTTTTCACCACCTGATCGTAATGTATCAAATCAGGATTAAATCATAGCGAAATCGCGATCACTTTACAATAAAAATGATCAAAAGTTGATCGGAAACAGTCTTATTTTCGGGTTGATTAACTATTCATCAATACTATTCAAGTGACCATGTCACGTATGTGTGTGGCTGAATTGCCGTCGAAATTTTAGTCGCGGTATCGGTAAAAATTGTCGACCGGAGAAAAGCGCGTTCGAACGGTTCCGGGAATATTAAGCTCGCGAAAGTCCGCAATTGAATTTGTATCGAAAAGCGAAGACTGCGCGAGCGCGAGCCGAGTTAATGAACGCCGCTGACCGGAATTCCGCGGGAACAATGCTCGCGCGAATGCAAACGCGCCGCGATCGAATTATCGCGGAAACAAGGCCGCCTGATTCGTCGGCGCGCGTTTAATCGCGCAAACAAATCGCCGCATGAATCATAAATCGAGACGTGCTCAACAAGTGTCATTTAACGTGGGACATGTTTTAAAAAGAACCGTCAACGCGCGCGTAAATATTTATCGTCCGTTCAAAATGTGCCCGGCTGCGCGATCCGGTAAGTAATGTAATTCGCTGTTCCGTTTTGTGTGCTCGCATGCTTTATTAACCAAATATTTTCCCTGGCACCTGTTTTCATTTTTAAACGTCGCCCGTTGTTGGCTGAACCGAGTGTGTAAACTTCACGCGCACCCGCAAATTTGCTTTTAATGATTGAACAGAATTCTTCGTTAATGTTGTGCGTTAAATTTGGGAGCACCACTGAAGTGAGGTCGTGGTGAACTTTGATGTTATAGTTTGTGGAACGAAAGTCTGGGCGTGATTTATATCTATGGTTAACATATTACCAGTGCAGTATATCCGATTAATATACACTGAGAGAAAATTCTAGTAACCATTACTATTTTTTATGTAACCGTTACTAGAAAAATGTGACAAAACGCATTTTGCCTTCTTTCCTAAACTTTTTGTAACTATTACCAAAAACTTTGGATAAATCATTCCGGAGTTTTGATAGGAATTATTGCAATAGTTACAAAAACTCTAGTAAAGAAAGCAAAATGCGGTTTGTCACATTTTTCCCAAAAAATTTCTCTCAGTGTAGGTTTGAGATCTACCAATCAGAGGGGTTTGTTGGAATGTGTTGGTGAAAATCAGGGTTGTACTTAATCTATTTTTTTAACAGTATTATGGCTTATTTGATATTTTAAACCGGTATTATGATAGCTTATTATAAAGGTTACATTTTTGAAATATATATATATATATAGTGATACTTCATTGTTTAATATCATAAGTTATTTAATATTAAAATTGATGTTTAATAATATTTCTGCAATAATCATTGTCAACAAAACGACACCAGGAAGTAAGTTTCTCGAAAAAAAGGAATTCGAATGTTCTTAAGAATTGAAATAATAACTAATTACAGAAATAAATAACAGTTTTTTGTGTTTTGACTTTACTTCAGATAAGTAATTGTTTTTTTTAGTTTAGTTTAATTGTTCTTATAGTTTAGTTTTTTCATATAAAATCAATCAAAGAATAACTAAATAATTTTCAAGATTAAAATTTCACAAATATTAAAAACATTAATATTATCTGGAGTTTCGAGTTTATTAAATTTCGTTAAAAAGTTACAAACTGTTCACTTGAATTTAAAAACCACCGGTAATGCGAATCTTTTTTGCGGAAAAACGATTTTGCTGAACAGAAATTCAATCGAAAACTATTCCATGTTTTTCCTGACTTTTAAAAAACTTTTGTTGGAAGAAACCCAACAAATATCCGATTATTTCTTTTATGTGCTTCAAACCTAAATACGTATTAATGTTACTAAAAAACAATTTTCTACTTTTTCAAATCAATCGTTCTCTCCAAACTCGTATCCGTGATAAAAAACAGGCCTGTTTTTCTTCCCCCAAATCTACTATCAAGTTCCACCTAAAATGTTGCAACGTTGCAACCGGGATCAATCTCTGTTTAAATAAAAACTACTGAATCGAAAGCTTCCGATAAAACCGTCGACGCAATAAATGGCAGGTGCGAAGTCGTCGTTTTCATATCCGATCGGAATGAAAAGTAAGTGCGCGCCTTTTTGTCCCCGTTCCCCGAATATTTATCAGGGAGCGCTTCCGACGTTCCCCCGAAAACGTTTCGCTCCAGCGTCGCACAATTTCTGCGGGATCGCTCGCGGAAGCAGCTCTACCTATCGCCAAGTTTGCTGCGAAATTCAATGGGCTGTTGCAAAGCGAGTTTACACTTAGTTTTGCGCGATCGCAAGTAGTTCGATAATGACACGACACGATGTAGTACGCGAACGATGAGGTAAAGCAAAGACGCGCATGCATAACAGGCATCATCATGAAACTTGCGACGTGTAATTCGTTCGTATCGAGTTTAATCAAGCGTGCCGGCTGCTGAAAATGCGATTAAAAACAAATAGGCGGGGATTTTGCTAATTTCGTTCGAACCCGGCCAAACTTGCAAGGCAAATCGGAATTCACGGGAAAATCAATTTCACGATGAAACGTCATTAGTGTCGAGTTTGAAAAAAATTCATTTCGTTCTAAGCAAAGTGCATACAACGAAAATTCCGGCTTTTTTTCATAGCAGATACTTCTCACCGATAACGCTCTGCTCCGTTCAATGTAACATTTTGCAGCGAGGTCTACACTTGACGTTACCATCTATAACGCGGACCATATTTGTTATTTTGCATAATGCATTTTAAATGTCCAAATTTATGGCAATAATTTGAAAAAGATATCCCTTTTGACCCTGCAGGAAATTATTTCGGGCTTTGTAGTTCCACAATTCCCGTCTGCATTACTAAACTTGAAATTAATGGACGTCTAAGTCAAAAGTTCATGATCTGACCAAAATGCAATCCGCGTTCACGCTCGGCTGCTTTTTTCTTGCGAATGTTCCGTGTTTTTGCGCAAACATAATTCTGCGCTACTAAAGCCAAGTTTCAAAATGCGTTATACCGCGAGATAAAAATGGACGGAGTTATTCGCGGAGGTTTTATTTTAATCAGAAATTCATAGATAAGTTGGCTCGCAGTCGCAAGCTGGAGAGGGCAGGAAAATGTTGACTCCCGGCGCTTACGGCGTATTCTAAACTGCACGCTGAAAAAGTCGCTGAATGGCGGAATTAGCGGCGAGCGGAAGATATGAAAATGAGTTCGTTTCGTAATATCTCAGTCCGAGCAAACACGTGCGGCCAGCGCCGTGCAGAAATTACGAGATACGTAAATTAACAATTTTAATCCCAGCTGCGACGTGGAAACCGCAGCCCGGTTTCGGCCAATCGATTTCAAAAATATACAATTCCCATCTAAACGTGCTTTACCGCCACGATGAAACGTCGAAAAATACTAGCTCGAATACCGCACGGTACATTTTTCGGCAATAAATACAGCTATAGAGGTTTCATATGGAAATGAGTGAATGTACGAATCGACCGGTCAGAGCGTATGATCTAATGTTGCCATTGGTACTTTCACAGCCGGAACTCCATTTTCTAAACTTAATTGGAAGAAAATGGAAAAAGCCGCGGCTCAACTGCGCGATTGATCGCTTTTTCCTCGAGCGATTGAACCGTGTCGTTCGTCGCTTAAACAATGCTATCAAATAATTAAAAAAAAGCGGACGCAAAAGAGCGATAAGAAAACGGATTATATCTAGCGAACGCTGCAATTTGACGCGAATAAAACAAACGAAATTCCGGACGCGAAATGAATACATTCGCATGGCCATGAATCACGAATAACGAAGCACCATAATCTTTTCATAAATTCACATTACCGGGTGATAAAAATATCGAGAGTGTAGGATTTTTTGCGCCGCTTGATATACGCGGCATCCAGCATACGCCGGTTATCGTTATTACGACTCGTACGAACTAATCCGGGCCAAAGTGTAGAACTGTGCGGGAAAGTACTGCAGGCAAGAATCTTATCGGCCCCCGAAGTTCCGTAAATCATCCAGATGCGCAGCTCCTGCGGACTAATGGACCGAAGGTCGTCTCTCTACGGCGCCTCGGCTCGACCTAGCCTTGCCCGCGGCATGCGAAAGACCGATTCTTTTTTCCAACTTTGCTTTTTCCAATTTCCACGATTTACTTATATTATCGGCGAGTGTGGCCGAGGACTTACGGGCTGCGCCTCCGCCGTTGCTCTTCCTCGGCCGTCGCCAACTTTTTCCGAACCAGTCAAATTAATTCACGTGAAATGCAGCGAGCGGCCACTCTTGTAATCGAGTTTTTATGTGTTACCGGCGAATTCAAAAGTACAAGCTGAAACTTGATCATTTTGTTCGATGAAAAAGGATTCCGGCGCCGATCGTTGAGCAACAAAGAGTTGGGTTATTGGTCGCTTGTTTAGTGAAATGTATATTTCGTCGCTGCGAGAGAGTATTTTCAAGTTATCTTTGAAACAGTGCATTTGAAGGATATCGTCAGGTTTTCCGAATTCGACAAGGTGATTCTTGCAAGTGAGGCGGGTTATTATTATCTCGTCGGGTCTCGTTTCGGGATGCGAATTTATGAACTTTAACATCAGACATGGGTTTCTGAAAAACATTCATTGTTTGCAAACTTCTATTTTAAACTTGTAACTTTGATGGATTAGCTAATGAATTATATATTGAATGCAGCCGAAATTTGTTCAATGGAAATGTAAATGCTCCATTTTCGTCGACCAGATTTACATCAGTTTTAAGTTCGAACAAATCGTTATTAAATATATTGACATTCATTCCTTCATTTCGCCGTTTCGAAGTTGGCGAATTGTAAATAGCAATTTTTAGCAATACCCGACTCCGCAGGCTCTGCCATAGATATTGCTTTTTACAGATTGAACTTTATAGTTTAAATTCTCTTTTCAATACCCTCAGTTCTCACGTATCCCTTTCACACCGTATACGCGGCTGTGTTCGCTACACCCAATTTTATAAACAAAACATATCAACAACCAATCCGGCTCGACCGCCGGTTGTCCGCTCAATAGCGAATTAATTAAATTCCTCTGGAACATCTCGCGCCACTGTCGGTTGATTTTTCACGAGCGCCGCGGTCCATAATCCCGTTGAATTTACGTCGCGGAATAATCCAATTCGTTTGACTTCTCCGCCAAACCGGTCACGTTTATTTCGATAACGTCCTGTTCGATAAACGCGCTTATTTAATTTCGGCCGTCGTACGGGGGCAAAAGTAATGACGTACAAATTGGCGTAAATCGAAAATGCATATCTGTCAACGCGTCGCAGTGCCGACGACTGGCGAACCCAAGGGACTCAGCTATTGATCAGTCAGACCTGCGAGCCGCTGTCCCGATTTAATTAATGCGTTGTCGTCGTTTTGTTTTACGGATGACCATCAGAGCGCGGCGAAGACAGCCTGAAACATCAATACCTTCATACCAAAAACAATTTGGTTTTTGTTGCGATTTGAAAACACTTTAAGGGTTTCAGTGTCATACTTTGAAGTTCCAAACAATACTTTTAGACATCCCAGGTAGAAACATTTTGCAATATTTGCAGCATTTTATCGAAATATGAATAATCGATTTCTATATATGGGCAATTTTTGTACAAACTTATGGTCGGGCATGTTTTCCTATCAGGGATATAATCTCGAAATTTAAAACATATCTTCGTAATTAGCAGTTTTTCCAAACGGTATACATTTGTATTATACCAACTATATGGATAAAATTGTACGATATAAATTGTACGACATCGTTTTCTCAATATATTCTCTCAGGAACGCTACTTTTCACACCTTTCGCTTCGAAAAATCATTCAAATTGCAAATTTTGCCCGAAGTGAAGAACCCCTTGCGGAATTAGCTTGTGCGAAAAACAAATAAAACGGCTAAAGCATCGAGGGAGGACGATCCGTCCAATTTCGTCGATGCTCGTGGCTGGCGTAATTTTTGTTGCTATATCGTTTTTGCCCCCTGCACGGGACTGGCCGACAGACTGGATTATACGAAGAGCAAAAGCCACGGAGCAATATCGCGGTCTGACCCAAGCTGTTGGAGATGCCAGATAGAGGTGGACGAGGTTACGCGACGCTCGTGTGTATGTCCGCATGTGTTGGAGCGAGCGTAGTTGGAGCGCAGCCAGCCAGTCTCGCATGGAATAACGTGACCTACCCCATCTCGTGAGCTTGCAGAACCGAAACTTCCATCCTTAGTTCCTCGTCCACCTTGCGCGTTATGTAATATATCTATATAGGTGTGTACATATACGCCGATGCGGATTCACCCAAGTGTCGTATGTGCCACATGTCTGCGTGCTGGTTCGGTATAAGTATAATTATGTCATTCGATAGAGATATCGAGTCGATGTGTACTTGAAATGTCCCGAACATCGGCGCATATTTACCGCGCCTGGCGAACATGTGGCTCGAGCGTGCGGAACTTCTGACGCGAAGTGATAGCGAAACGAAAGTTGCTAATCAAACGTCAAAAATCATTAGAGCGGCAGAACAAATGGCCGGGCGATAAGGAAATCAACTTTCTGGTTGTTACGTACGCCCGGATATCAGTGCAATTGAATAAATTACCTCGCGTTGTAGAGGTTCATTTTGTCGTTGAGTCGTTTAGTTCAGCGGAAAACGATTGCTTGAGATACAGGTCACGTGACGCGATGTGTTCTCGTGGAAGTGTTTTCGAGTGTTTGTCGTGGAACACCCCATGGGGAAGCACGGAACGGTCGACAAAGGAAAATGAAAAAACTTGTCATGAATTATAGAGCGTACGTGTTATTTTTTAATGTGGGCCCCCTTGATGAGCTGCCTTTACCTTCTTGACCTGATTAACAAGTATTTTTACAGACGCTGTAAGATGTTAACCCAAAACTGTCTCGGGATTCGAGTTGCGTCTGTTATTCTTGGATTATTGAAAGTCATTTTTAACATTACTCGACAAACGTATTATTTCTGCCATAACATCGCTACACTGGCCAACAAGTTTCGCAAGTTTTTCCTTGAATATACGCTCTTCCGGGTGTACTGAGTTAGCATTAAGAAATTAATTTAACTAATCGCGTTAAACAAAACAAATGTTCGACAGCACTCCGCCGAAAATGCGCCAAAACTTGCAGTTAACATTTCACCCCAAAACTACGTCGATTCTGCGAAACTTTTGTTCGCGCACAACAAATAAGTCAGCGAAAATCTTGGCCATTATTATATCTGATGGCCGGAATAAATTTGCGGCGCTATATCACGGGGGGTTTTAATTAATTACGGGCGCCTCGTTAGGTATTCGGGGAACGGCGGCCGATAAATTAACGAAATAGAACTGTTTATCCGCCGCATTAATTTTTCGACGACTTCGATTCGCTGCAACGCCCCGTCAACTTTCGGGCATCCCTCAACGAGATTTACGCGCGCCGTCGAATTACACGTTGATTTATTCAGATAAAACTATCCATTTTAATTCCGCCGCGCACAAAAGTGTATTACAAATGACGAAGCGGAAGGTGACATCTGCGATCGATTGGACCGGTTCGGCCGCAATTTATAGCGTCGGCACTTTAATCAGAACACCGAAACGGAGGACAATGGCGGAGCGTCGAAATCAGCGCGCAATCAGTCAATAATTATCGCGGCTTGTTTGACCTTAAAACGCGATCCCGAACAAACGACGCGCCGAGCAAACAAACAAGCAAATAAGCGGCAACAAACAAACATTTTTGCGCGCGATAAACGAATTGATTCAAATGACCGGCGGTGGCCAAATGTGGTTCAACGAACAATGCCGATGTTCAGTTGACGTGTAATAACCGGCAATATTGGACATCCTATTGTTAAAGTACTTTGATTGGAGCGGAGGCCCTCTTAGCGCTGCGTCTCGTTCGGTCGCGTACCATGCGTGTCCGTGCCACCGAGTCCCATTCAGCCGGGCACAGTTCATTTCACGACATTAACAATCGTTAAGCTCTTGTCTATCGCGTCACCAAGCCGGATAACTCGGCGATTCAGCCGGACAGCGACGCAGCCTTGCTCCAAGATATTCATCGGCGCTGTCGTCGTAATTGTTGCGCCGCATCACAATCCGTAATTACTCAATGCGGAATCGCACGATAATGCGCTCCGTGAGCCAGTCTCGGCGAGCCTCACGCATATTGGACGGTCATCAATAAAGTATGTCGAGATTTTGCGCGATAAGGGACAGAATTTGCCGCAGGACATTTCTCGGTGCATTTTTTAATTGCAGAGGAAGGTCTTTGTTCGGAAAGGTTATTTTAGATTTGTGTTTATACGTAGGGGGATATTAGGAGATTCAAAGCGTAAAAGAAGTATCAAGAAAAGGTAACGGAGTCGGAAGATGATTAGGTTGTTGGAATATGATTTTTGATGGAATGAAGGGTGTCAGGAAGATATTATTGGTAATATTATTTTATATTTGATTGTGGTATTCAGTAAGTTGCAGGTGATGTATGGAATTGGGTGAAGTCGGGATAATTGGATTCTGCATCCAAGACGGTGAAAGGGCAGTTATCGTCTCAAACGTGATAAGTAATGGATTTTGCGACGAACGCAATTTAATAAAATATACTCCAAATGTATTTTATATTATGCTGGTGAAAAATTGTACCGATATTTTATTTTGCTGATGTTTTCTTATGAGTTTATGAAACATATTTTTCACGCAAATCCTGTAGTTCAAAAAATTGCATTTCGATAACTGAAATTCCAAACGAATTATAATCAAAATTTCACAAAACTCATATAATGTCAATGTGACATTTTTCATATTCCATGTACATATGTACACATTTTTTGAATTTGTAGTTTTATATTTTCCATTTTTGTGTCTCTTCGTCAGGAATGTAATAATAAGTTTGTAGTAGTTACAACGGCTACAACGGAAATGCTATCGCTTCTTTGGATTGTAAAATCAAATGCTTTCGATCGATAAATGTATTATTACATTTCACGTTAATTAATTAAATGTCAATCAAAAGGCTTTGAGATAAATTGACGTAGCTGAAGTAATTATTTGTCGTGACACACTGAATAATTGAATTTTGTTATTCCTCGTTACACGCGACGAATTACCTTTCCAACCTTTCATCGCTCAACTGGTCCCCCTAAAATTGCAGCAACTGTCGCATCGAGCTCAGTAGATCCGAATGGAATTTCACGATTTCGATTGGACAAGAAATTCGCGTGAACTCTTCATTAGCGTCCCGTCAAATGAACACCCCGAAATAAATTTCTCGCGCAGTTGAGAATCGGAATTGCAAAAGCGCATTCCATATGCTGGCTGTATTTACACCGAGCGAAATTGTGTCACGCGGCAAAAAGTAATTCGGAAATGTGGTCGTGCTTTTTGCCCTTTGATTGCGCGACCGATACTCGCCGTTTCTCAATACTTTTGGCAAAGTCGGTGCTTCGATTTGCTCCGAAGTTTCTCCACGCTCGATCGAATTAATCCAGTTATTCATTGTAGCACAACCAATTGTAGTACAACCAATTCGGCACTGATGCTGTGGTTGTCAGCGAAAATGAAATCCGGGAAATTATGCAGCATGGGCGATGCAAATTCGCTATAACCAACAGGTATTTTTTCACGTCCAAGTGAACAGTCGATTAGATTGGAAGGATTAAACTTTCGAGTTACCTAATATTGCAATGTCAAAATCAAGTTTTCGCAAATTCGAGTGGCTCAGAAAGTTGAAATTCATATGACTGCTGAAGATATAAGTCAATGATATCAATATAACGACAGTGATTTATGCAAGTAGTCATATAAACCAGAAATCGCAAAAAGTCAAACTTCAATGATGCATAATTGCATACATTAAATTTATGCGAAAAACGAGAAGACGCTTTTTCTGAATTCGCGATAAAAGTTGCAAAGGAGTCAGCTGGTCTGAATTAATTTCAATTAAGACTTATCATAATTTCATCAACCGCAATTCACTTGTACGGAACCCGCGTGAAAAATTATGTCCCTATTCAGCGTGAATCGCATTCAATTCATGCGGAGGCGCGATCGCATTATTCAGACGGCGGTCGTAAAATTTAAATAATAATCTCCTCTATAAATATCAATGTTTTTTTGCCCGGCCGAGGAATTGAACAAAGGCAATTGGACGTTTTTTGCCGAGTTTGATATGTACGAGCGGGAAGCGCGAAATGCGGGATTAAAAAAGCCGCGCGAAAAAAGCCATTTCACGCGGCGCGATTTTCGATGTGTCTATCATCTTGTCCAGGCATTAAAATCGCAATGTCGGCCAATATCGGGCGCGTTCGTGCACGATGCAAGAATGCTTCCGGCGGAAGTAATTGCCGCGGCCGGAAGCAAACTGAAACGCTCCGACTTGCGGGCTTGATCATTGCAGCCCGCTTTTTGTTTCCAATCATTATTCCCTGTTGATGATCATGTCTTCATGTAGCTTATTTTTTTAGCGACTCGCGTGACAAAACGCGACAAAGTGTTGCGGGATATTGTGTATTTAAAAACATTGCGCTTTGTCCTTGCGCACAAGTCCATTAAGAGTCGAGATTTGATGCTACGTTGCGAGGCCAGTGTCGTTTTAAAAATGCATATTGTGAAAAAAGGTTTTTAACAATGTACTGTAATTTACGAGACTTCTTAAAATAAACAGTCGTGAAAAGGTATGAATGTTTTCAAACTTGTCAAGTCCACTCTGTATATGTAGTTTGGGAATAGAAAAACGTTTTAGTTTTCTGCGATTTTTGTGCGTAATACTGACAGATCGCGCCATTTAATTTTTTTTTATTTACTGATGTTTCCAGTTTCATGTTCCGGAAAAGATATTTTCCCTTGCGGTTTGCTTCGCAAACTACAATGAAAATGTCTATGTTTTGTTAGGTTTATTTAATTTCGCAAATTCGCAATGTTGGCGTACAGGGTATACTGTTATTTTCGAATATCATGCCGTATTTTTTGAAGGAATTTTTTAATTGTATTATACTGTTGTATCCAGAAGTAAAACATCAAGGCACGCGATTCGTTTTAAATAAAACAGCATTTGTGTGTAAAAACTGCAGTAGCAGTGGTCCTATGCGAGAAAAACTAAGAACGTTTTTAACCGAATATTTCACGTAAATTAATCCAGGATTCGAGTTTCAACTGTCATACTTTTTTTTATTCAGTACTTTCGTCTTCGAAAATTATCACCCGTTTTTCGTTAATTAAATTTTGGCAAATATTTAGCGGGAATTTCATGTATAATCAATTACAAAATATTTAAAATAAATACTCAGCAAAATACACTTCCTGATTATGTCATATCTCTTTCAGAGTTGTTTTATATTTTACAACTTTTATGAAGTTGTAACAGTTTTCCGATAAATTAAACTCTTTCTCTGTAACAATAATATATATCAGTCTGTATATTTAATAACGTTCTATTTCAACTTTCGGATGTATTTTGTAATTCACAAAAAGGACATTTAGTATGAAGTTCCTTCCGCTGTAAGTAACTTAATATTCGTACTATCCCATTCCATAAATTCGTAAACATAAAAAGTAAAGAGTATTACAATCTTCACAAAAAACAGTCTACTATTTATTTTCCAACCCACAACCCTCTCTCTTTGCTTCGCTCGCCCGAATAAACAAATCTAAATTTTTCGCCGCACAATTTTTGGTTACGCTTGGTTAAATTTTATCGGGAAATAAAAGTTGCTTTCACGGCGTGTATCCCGCGGCCCGAGAATCGCGTTAGACCTCGAAATTGATTTTTCATAATAATAAATTGAATCGCGCGTTTCGATTCAATATTGATGAAGAAGTACCAAGATTTTTATGTGCCCTGCTGTAGCGCACTTAATGCTTAATAAAACGCGGCTTTGTATGAATGACGTTATGAAGTTGCGGTGAATAAAATTTTACGAACCAGTCGCACGGTTTCGATTTATTAACTGCATTCCTATTTCACGTCCACGCGCGTTTTATAACGTCGTATGTTAATTTTTGCGAACTCCCCTCCGAGAAATTTCATTTCACAACGAAATTTCTCGACCCCTTGAGTTGCGCGCAGCAATTCGAGCGCGTCCGGGAATTTGAAGGGACATTTCGTTACCTCTCCCCACCCCGAGTGTTACTTAGCGCCATGAATTCGCAAACAAGCGAATGCGGAAGGAAATTGGACGCACATTATTCGACGTTTCTACTAACACTCGACATTTTTCATGCGCAGTTACTTCCGGAGATTTTAATTACTAAACAGAATAACCTGCGAATTGTCACATTGAAATATTATTTCCTCATTTAGCAAGGAATTTTTAAATATAACTTGATTCAGAATTCCCTCCAATCGGCGTCAAACAAAAAAAGATGTTTGATTATAGTAACGCAACACGGAAAAAAACAAGTAAACGTCAATCGACTGAAACAAATGAAGGTTTATTTCAATCAAGGTAAAAGTATCAGCTAAACTGTGGAGTTTTTTCGTTTACTTGTGTCTATTTCAGTAGACAAGTTGAGTTAGGTAAACTTTCTTTCCCGTAAATATTTCTCTCACAAGAATGGTCTTACTCAGATAAATAATCGGTTTATTCAAGAATATCGTCCTCGAGCAATCAATCCATTTAATTTAACACGATTTCCTCTTGTGAGAAAAATATTATTTTGGAGGCCTCGAAAATAAATTAAGATTAGTGTAAATTTAAATTCTTTCACTGAAAGAACAGTAATCGGAATATGTATTTATCACGATTTTAAGAAGTTTTGGCAAATATTCGTGTTTCAACTTTCTGAAAACGCCTTTTTTAGTCTTTGTCTCACAAAAACTGTGCACAATCGTTGATTTGGGCTGAATTGTAAAATGATAGAAAAGTTTTTTCAGTTTTAAGGTTAGGGTATAACGATGGAAAGAAAATTAATTGAGCTCCCAAAAAAGTTTTACCTAACAGTACATTTGTCAACCATAACCTATTTGAATAATTCTCACGTTGATAACCTCAAATCAAAATCATAAATACTTAAACAGTATTTTGATCTTTGCTCAGTTTTCCGTTCGCTCTTAAAGGAATTCGATTTACAGTAAACTTGAATATTCTTTCTGCAAGAATATCTCGAGTTGAAAGATTTTATTCTTACCGCAATCGGAAATCCCTTTATCCAAATAATAATCAGAAAATCGATTTACAGTAAGAATATTCTGATTACTGTAAACGAATTGTTTTAAGAGTGCAGTCCAATGTTTATAGCTGGCATTTGTTTCACCTAATAACTCTCAATGGAGCGGCCAGAGGACACATTTCTTCGTCTGTCAAAAAGATTAATTCCCGCCTCATTTTGAAAAGGTTCCATTTGCGACACGTTAAGATTTAATTTTCGCCCTCGCAAAGCCATTCATCGCGATTTATTCCCGCAGATCAATTTTCAAGCCGTGTTTGCCGCGATATTAAATAAGCCTATTTGTCAGAAACGCGCTTTCCGTAAAATTCGAGTTGTGGCCGCGGCATAAATCACGAAACGTCCAGAGGTGGGACGTGGTCAGAGGGGGGCAGGGGCGCCAGAGGGGTCACCGCTCGGTCGGAAAAATGTACGGTGACATCCCATTTCTTTTTCTCCCTCCTTTTGATATCGGCTTTAGGCGCTGTTCATATTCGCTGTCTGGTGCGCGAAACTCTTTCCCCGTTGCAATTTCGACCAGCGGCAGCTATCCGGCTTTTAGCTTTTAGTCGACTGTTTCAGTTCGCGCTCAGCCGCTTACGATGGGAAGATAGAGAAAAGTTCGCCGCGAGAGCTCAGGGGGCCTGCGCCGCGCTCTAACTGACCGTAAATCGTTATCAACGACAACGCGCTTCCCACCGCATTTCACGTCTTTTGACGTTTTTTATGC
The DNA here is from genome assembly GCA_022817645.1 of Ceratoteleas bidentatus. Taxonomy (NCBI): domain Eukaryota; kingdom Metazoa; phylum Arthropoda; class Insecta; order Hymenoptera; family Scelionidae; genus Ceratoteleas; species Ceratoteleas bidentatus. The sequence goes on from JABFPB010000063.1 coordinate 40,575, forward strand.
GCCGCCTCGTTTTTTCCGAGGCAACTGGCGCGGCCGCTGCACCTAAGAACGCACCTAAGCGCGCTTTCGTTTTTGCACTTTATGGAGCGAAATACAGGGATTCATGACGACTAAGCGCGGATGCAACATTTATTGGCACGTTTCAGCTTAATTCCGCCTTTTTCGAGGCAGTGCCTTTTAAGCTCTTTCAATCTCACACACGCGCCGCGCCCTTGTTTCGGTGTTTTCGTGAAACAGCGACGCTGAACGATTCCCGCGAACTCGCTCTAATTATCGCGAAAAATGGATCGAAACTGCGCATGCAAATTTCGCGCCGCGCGGAACACATGTTTTGACGTCGGTAGGCGCATTATTGTGCGGGTCGCGCATTCATACGTTTCATTTGTATAATTATTTACTCGAATCAAATTAAAATTTAATGATCCAGCGACTGATAATGCACGCACACGTTCCAGCAACACTTTCCATGGCTGAGCGCCATTTGTTGTTCCTCGGGCGCTGTTTATTATGTTAAGTATATAAATGTATAATGCATGATTAATGCGGGTTTGATGTTATCGGAATTTTCTGTGTTGCTAAGGTGAATGCGCCGGCTAAATGAAGTGGTATGGCCAGCAATTAAAACGGTTGTTGGTCGAAACGATGAAATTTTACCACAACGTCACGAATGCCGATGTTTTCCGCTCTTTAATATTCCGTTTAATAGATGTAATGAAAGCGAGTTAGTAATGGACGGCAATTATTCAGATATGCGTGTATAATTGAATTAATGACGCTGCAGAGACGAAAGTTAACCTCGAGACTTGAAAAGAAGCCGCAAACGGTTGCGCGAAATTGTTTTTCAACGCTTTTCCGTAGACCTTACGATGACGATAATAAACGCCTTCAGATAGGTTTTCGCGTCATAAAATTTCATTATGTCGGGTGACAAGTTTCCTCGAGGTGCTCTCGGCGATTGAATTTATGTATTGTTTTGACCAGGCGGTAACGATTATAACTAATTGTAGTTGCGATAATCGGAAATCCTCTTATCGCAGTAACGCGCGGATTTTACAGATAAAATGAAAAATTAAAATAAACTTGCTACACGAATATTTGCGATCGTCATAATTCACGCCAATATTTATTTCAGGAAAACAGGTAATGCGTAGATTCGACGTTTACCCGATCCGATATCCGGGTTTCGCGAATTTTAAAACTGGAGCATTGCCGATTTGAGAGCCGGTTTTCCATCAAGTACTAATGGTTACAACAATGCACAGTAATCTAAATCCTTCTTATCTCAAAACTATGTGGATTTGTCTCGTGAAACAGAAGATTACAGCAAGGTGCAGTACTATTAAATTTTTCCAGCCGCAATTATCCTCGAGGATTGAACATCCGGTTTTCGAATTACTTGGTGTTTTCGGCCAAGCTGGGTAGCTATAACGCGAAATTAATCGAACGCGCTGGCTCGGAAAAATTACTATTCATCAATTTGCGAAATCTTTTCGGGCGTTTAGTGAACGGCGCGGGTTGACTGTAAGGTGATAAGTTAAAAAGTTTGATACTCGGGCGCACGATAGCGGCGTTATCGGTGGGAATCAACACGAGAGTGCGGCGGAAAAACAAGCGGAAAGTAGGTGACGCTTAGAAAAATGCCGCGGCTAAAGACTGCCGGTGATGCGAAACCCTACATACGTGCGCGTCGTGCAAAAAGCCCGGTCGAGCTTTCTTACGTCGGAGTTCAGGCAACGGACGAGGGCTAATGACCTCTTTTGCCCGCTAAAATGGATCCCATGAATTTTGATTCGGGCTTCGAAGCTCGAATAACAATTAATATGCAAATCCGAGAAAACTGCCGCGCGAATTTTCGGGAGAGCTTTCTGCCGTAAAATTGCTGGCTTTCGAAATTTCGGCGTGCCACCTGATACGACGCAGTGAATGACTGAAAGGGGAATAAATTCAACTTATTTGGTCGATAATCCACGAAAGCATCACCAAAGGAAAAATGATAAACAATTTAAAGTGACACATACTGTATGTTGTATTAATTAAAAATACACACTTGTATTTACATATAAAATGTATTTACAAACGAGTTTACTCAAATTCATTGGAGGTATTATTTTTGAAGTTAAAAAAGGAAATTATTTTCACGACGCAGACAATTTTTAGTTATTAACGAATATTTTTTCATTATTAGTTCTGTGCAGTAAATGTGAATTCAGATAGAAATTTCGAAATTTCTGAATATAATAAATTTGATTTAATTAATTTGAGAAAAAACACTATAATCCATTAAGTTAATTATATTTCAATGAATTCACACCGCAGCGTTACCCCACAATAACTGAATTAAATTCAATTTAACCTTTCAACGCCATCTACGCTAAACATACACAGGCGATTATGATGTTTTACTCGAAAGCAACTTTACTTTGACGTTGATACAGTTGCTTGTTTGATACTTACATGCACCAGCTTGTTTAATAACCACGCGCCACCTTCTCAAATTTCGCCACGAATCTTGTCCCGTGTCGATCATTAATTCACTTAACGTCGTCATTACCATTAATTTTCACACGCAAAATATAACTGCGGAGTAGTATTTAAAGTCGTTGGTTTAAAAATTACTTAAAAACATTCACACAATTAACCTACGATGTTTCGCCAGAGTCGAAACATCACAATTGCTTCGCCGTTTTTGCGCAGAGCTGGAAACGAACTTTTTTCAATTATTCCTCGTTCGATGTTTAATTTCGCGCAAGCCATTAATAAACGAGCCAAAACTCGCGCTCGTTTGTTAATGGTTTCGCATTATTTTGCAAATACAGCGCAAGTAACAATGCGCGATTACACCTGTAAATGCGGTTCCGATGTAACGTTGCTTTGCAACAGTAACAGTTTTCATTATACCGCCTCGCTTGTACGCAAAACGAAACTAATAAAAAATGAGCTCATATTCGAGCAGAACAATCAGTGCCACGATACAATAAAATATCGCGTTATCTGCGATGCTTCCTACGAGCCGTAATAAAATTGCAGTCGCCTTTAATTACGCTTATTGTAACAACATTTTTGCAGACGTGCTGCAAATTGGATTTGATATGCATCTAAATAGATTGAATATTACGTTCCTCGTTGGCGTTTCGAATTTCTTCGTGGATATGTCTAATTAGAGTCGAAATCGATTGTGGGCACTACGTAAAACTAGTGGTAAATGATAATTGGTACTGTGCAGCTAAACTCGGAACAGTGGGCAGCGCATTTTGCCGCGGGCTGAAACGTGTATCGAACCGAGGTCTTACTGGTGGTCGCACGAAAAACACGTCGTACACCCGACTTTCGATATATTTATTTGTATGCTTTTTAAATGGACGATTTGCTCCAGATACGAATGACGGTCGTTTATCAATCGTTTATCTTTCACAAATTGTATTATTATTGGAGACTGGTGGAAAGTGAAGTAAGATTCGACGTTATTGTCCCAATGCTTGGAAAATTTGCTTTTAAATTATAGTAGCAGTATGCAAATTATTTGCATTAAACAATATTTGTTTAATGCATATAAAATATGCATTTTATTTTTTAATGCATTAAACTAGTTTTTAATGCATTAAAAACTGGTTCACTGAAATGTTCACCCGCTCTTTCTTCTCATCAAACAAGCCACAATGATAAAAAGTCGTAATTACACAAACGCTTCGTTGTCACTCAAAATTAGTTTTCAAAATCAACCGGTACTCCAACTTCAACTTCACATCAGGTAATCGATCCTCGTTTGAAAGAGAAACAAAGACAAAAAGGGAACAACTTTGAGTTCGCAATTACGCGGTCGAAACGGGGAAACTAATATGCAAGGCCTGACAAACTAATGTGAGTCGGCGTGGAAGGCGCAAAGCCCCGGGTGAAATTGAGGAAGTCGTGAAAAATGAGAAGTGGATAAGGAGATTTTAATGAAAAACGTAATTAAGTCGGACGAAAAAAGAGCGCGCTCTTGATCAAGTATTTCACGGCGGCGGCGGCGCACACGTAGCCGGATTGCCGAAACGCCTGCTGGTACATTCCGGGCGCATTCCCGACCCCGGCGACCGTTGTTCGCTATCGCGCATTCGCCGCGGTCCAAGCGACAAATTGAAATTACACCAAGAAATAGCCGTCGAATCGCGACAAAAACGCGCATTAATATTCATCGTGGCGAAATCGAAGTCGCCGCGAGCGTCATTTTTGATTCGCGTAATTATTCGTTTCTAACGCCAACGAGCGGCGGTTTTGCGCCACACGTGACTTAACGAATTGTTGTTTCACAATGCGAGCAATTCGCACTTCTCGCTGGCAATTGTATAATGGATACTAACTATATATCGACTCTCGATCGAAATCCCGGTGGATTGACGGGACACGTAAATAAACTTGTGACAATAATTATTGCACTTGCAATATCGTGACACGCTGCTTACCCATTTGCGAAGCGCCGTCGCGTGTTTACAGTACAATTTATCGTAATTCCGGTTTTCGCGGAATGTGAAGCGCGTCCGTCGAACCGCGACGACATTTTGTTGTTTTTGATCTACGCCTATTTATTACTGAAGAGGTTTACCCAATAAAACGCATGTAATAACTATATCAAGTTCAGCTGTATTTTACAAGTGACTGATACAACGTCGAAAAAAGGAATTAAAGTCAAAAGAGTGTCGCGAACATTGGAGATATCGAAACAAAAGAAGAAAGGTGTTCGTGAATTTTAAAATTCAAAAGTGATATTTGTAAATTCAACAATTACTGCTGCGATAGTTAATTATGTTAGTCGGATGAAAGAAAGAGTGCGAAATAACACCAGCCGGATATAAATACCGGCGCTTTGCATTTAAGGAGATTTATTCTGCAGCAACTTATTTGGTTTATTGAATTTCGCTTTTTTGACTCGACCGGAGGAAGACGGATTGGGCAGAAACACAGATATGAACGTCCAATAACGCGAAATAGAAATGTAGGCCGATTGATTATCTCGCAAAACAGGCGGCCAAGATTGGATGTGTTTTTATTAAACGCGACATCGGCTGCTTTTTGCGGCGAGTGTACTTTCGTGCATTAAAATTGCTCCACTTTCCGATAGTCGCAATTGAATTTTGCATTTTCGAATTGCAACTGCGGAAAAATAGAAGACACTGTTGCGCTAACTCAGTTCGCAAGTGAAATTAAATTTTTTGCTTCCGCCACGAGCGCCATTTGCGTCAACGGGAAATTCGTCTCGCGCGAATTCCGGCGCCGGCACATTTTCGGAAATATCATCGGCCCCGGCGATGCGCGGTACGCGTTATTAGGAAAAACTTGGAGGATCGGGCGACGCGCGGTGGGGAGAGTTAAACGCGAGAGAGTCGTAAAGAGGTTGCGCGCGATCGGAAAGCGAGATAGGCGAAGGAATGCGTCGATGTGCCGAGATAACCGCAGGATCGGCGTATTTCCTCGACGTGCCGGAAGCTCGAAATTTCGCGTCCGCCGGCAGAAAAGCTGCCGCTTTATTCCAGTCACGCGGCTTAATATAGCTCCGGTACGCGGCCAACCTTCGGCCTATCCGGCTGCAATTCAGTCTCCGCGCAGTCTGCCCTCTCGCACCTTTTTTTCGAAGCCCAAACTTTTTCCCCTCTTTTCCTGCTCTCGATTTCTCTCTCGCGCGGCCGTTTTTTCCGCCATCGCCGTACTTTCGTGGCGGCTCTTCCTCGTTCTCCCCCGTTTTCCATCGCAATTTTTTCCACGCGCACATTTATATCCCGCCGCGTTTCAGCCACTCTTTTGATGCCACTCCAATTCTGCTACTTCTTTCAGCGTCATTTGTCATCACTTTTTCATCGCGCTTCACAGTTTTATTTACACGGACAGATAAATATGGCGCGCTCGGATGTACGATGCCATTCAATGGAGCGTGTTTTATAGTTGCGTTTGACCGGTCGATCGTGTTTTCGCGACGACGCCGAAGATCAAGTTTTTCGATAAACTGGGTTGAAGGGAGTTGGTTTCAGCGCGCACGGTTTATGATGTGTTTGTTCGAACGGCGCCACCTTCGGCATCGTTCCACCATCGATCTTAGAATTTACGCTCGCAGGGACTCCGGCTCTTGTTTCACTTCTTTGGATGCTCTAGCAGATTCAGTTAATAGGACTAATGGTTTAACGTCATTTTCTTATTAATTGTGATTTACTTTGTACCTACTCAATCTTAAAAATATCTTTTTTTCACTTACATTTTTTACATTTACATTATTTGAAGATAAATTACATATTACAATTATGTCCAATGTAACGCCTCTTATAAGTCAAATGTAAAAACTAAATTTAGCGCATTGCTGTTTTTAGGGACCATCATTTTTTGCATAAAGTTGATGATATGGAGGAAGAAGTTGGTTTGCAAAATCAACACCGAATTTTAAAAGGGAGTCAGAGAGCCGAAAGACTCTCGTTTCATTATTTAATTCATTTTCAACGATCTCGCGATTTAATGCTATGTAATTTTGCGGGTATTTCATGCACAAGATGATAATTATCGGTACATGCTACTTTGAAACCACCGATGTTCCGGTATCGCGCAACGGTGGGAAAAGTACAATTTTCAATAAGACCCGTCTGCATGAAGATACGGCTTTTTCGAATCGACTGTTAATTGGAAGTACCGATTTAACAGTTTATGTACATGAATGACGTAATTATCAGCGGAAGAACATATTTGTGTTTTTTACCATTAATAATTGTAATTAGCTGGCTCTTCATTTAATTATTCTGACAACTGAGGCTTGAAAATGGTCATACTATATTCAAAGAATGAAAACTTTCGTCGCAAAATGTAATATCTGAAAAAATTGAAAAATAATATATGAGTTGAATAAAGAAACTATTTTACACCAGCTGGAATAAGAGTTATTACATAAATGAAACCTTTTTAGATTAATAAGGCAAACCATAAAAGGCAACGAACTGGTCGCTAATCATGAAAGCGTCGTGGCGCCATCTTCTAGCTTGTTTGTAGCACCGACCTTGTTAATCAAACAAACTTTTAGTTCGCAGACTGTCAAGCTTCGGCTTGGAGATAAAACACGTATAAAATCTTTATTAGCGAGCATCGCACTGACTGACCGGCTAGCGTGGTACTCTCGAATCTTTCTTCTCACGACAATTTTTCCCGGATGCACATTTATATCCCGGAATTTCCGCCACTCCTTTGACGCCACTTCAATTGCCCCCCTCTCATTTGTCATTAGTTTTTTACAGGGTTCATGCCCGTTTCGCATTTCTATGTGTTCGTCCTCGTACCGCTTTTTATCTCGAGTGACTTATCGATTGAGTAGCTTCGCCCTGAAGAATAACAAACACCCTCGATTAATATTTATATCTCGTCGAAAAAATCGCGTATTTTTGCACCGACGTCTTATTTCAACCGAGACGCACACATAAATCGAAACAGAGAATCTCGGGTGAAATTTCAATTCGCCCGATTTTGTTTAATTGCATTCCCGTCTGATATATCTCCACAACTACGTCGTCTCAGACTTCGACACTTTTTCCGATAAAGTGATTGAAATCTTACGAAATTATCAAACTGGCCGAAGATTTTTTTATCGAAGCTTTCTATTCTTCGAATATCATTTCCTATTTTTTAATCTGACCCACTTCTGCAAACGTTCACTCGCTTCAAGTATTTAAAATGCTCCGATAACTGAATCGCCAAAAAAAGAAGAAAAGGCGACTTGTTGTGTCGATTTTCCGCCCCTCGCAAAATGTCCTGAAAACGTCGAACCTCGCAACCCGGCGAATCGCGTCAAAGAGCTTTTGCGCGTCGAAAAAACGTTGATCAAAAAGTTTTGATCGCGCTTTTTGCCCGGGCGGCCTCGTCAACGGAATTTCTTACATGCGACGCGACGCGTCCGGACAAAACGAAGCCCCGACTGTTTTGTTCGCAAATCACGCCGGGGCACGTCGCTTTAATCGCGCGGCCCGCAAATTGAAGACCGTGACACGTCAAACGGAGTCCGTCGGGTTTGCGCGAAAAAAGCTTCCGAGTCAATTACGGGAACGGTCAACAAATGCAGCGTACGACAACACTTTCGAGAGATTTGCAAACTGCCGAGCGCCGCGGAAACGTCAGTCAAGCCGAGCGAAAAAATAAAGGGCCGAATTCGAAATCCAATTAAAACGGTATCATGCTAATCGAACGGAGATTTATCGTCCGTCGAAAGAATCCCGCAAAGGATTAATAAATAGGTTACGAGTTTTACACAGACTGAGCTCTTCAATTCGCTCCTTTTTTTCCACGTCGATTTCAATCAGCCGGGCGCCCGTTTATTCATTAACTGATTAAATTAATGACCACGTTTTGGGATCATCTTTTTAGATTAGCGCGTTCGTTACGCGGGCGGCGGCGGCGTTCAGGGACGCGCGTTCCAGTTTGTCTTTCTTCTTTGTTTCTTCGTTTATAATTGGAAAAAATCGAACAACTTTGCAGAATGCGGGGGAATCAGAGTTGATTGAGATAGATTCGAATTGAGCAAGGCTTTTGATTAACTTAAATTACCAAACGGAACGTGTTTTGATAAATTGAGAATCAACATAGAATTAATTTATGAATTTGGGTGGAGATTTAATTTAATTCTGTAAATTTAATACATTCATTTGCACGAAACGATTTTTGTTAATACATTTTGTTCATATTTCAAAATTCTAAAATTTAAAATAGCATGAAGATTTGAAATAAAAGCGAATATATTTGTTTGAAACGAATGTGTCAGCAGTATTGAAAAGAGGATTTACATCCTGCACAAAATGTATTTTGTAACGTTTTTAGAAACAATGGTATTTGAGCTTTATCTTTTTCTTGTCCTCCTTGAATCTCATAAGTACAGTATGGCGTGTTTGAGATCTCATGTAATTAAAACGATTGGTTTAATCAAACTAATGTGAATTCCGTAGTACCAAATTAGCAGAGCCAAACTCGTTTCTGATGTTCGAATGCGTTGTTTAATCGCGTTCAAACAATTCTCATAACTAAAATGTCATTAATCAGTTGTTTGAATTTAGATGAAACTCGTCTTCGTTACTGTCAGAACATTCTAAAACAGTTTCAAACAGAACTCGTATACAAATTCATAATTCGCGTCACAAATAAAAAAATGCGTCGAATCTGTTACCGAATCTTCATTATGATGATGCTCCAAAATCCAAAATACAGTTGCCATATTTACCATGTGTCGATTATTCAGTGTTCGCAAAATAAAACAGCCGTTCAATACTTCATATCAATTGATTCTACACAGTGATAAATCCCGATTCAAATATTCAATTCATTTTGAGTTCCAGCAAGATTCATCAGAAACGATTTTCAACGATTTTTTATCTTGTGAATTATTAATTTGGATACATAGGATATGCCACAGCTAATATTTCTATACATTATTAATCTTCACTTCATTATACCTTAAAATCCCGTAAATTGTTTACTCTGTAAAAAGGTCTCGTCTCTACACTTCACGGATCAGTATCATTTTTTGATGGTCACCGAAAGTTCTGACTTTGCTTACACTTAATTGGTTCACCGTCAAGTTTGCTGCGCAATTATGTACAAGCGCGCGGCCGCAGTTTGCACATCAATTTCGCATACTCACGTGCACCTCGTCATTGTTGCCTCGTCAATTATTTCGGCCGCGGCTCAAAAATAAAGACCGCGAAGCAACGCAAGCGCTGCCGAATTGCCGCGAACGTCGGCTACGAAAACAAAACTCGCTCGCGTTACTTAATTACTTAATTGCGCTCGTTCACTCGGCAATGAATAACCATAATCGCGAGGCCAAAACACTGGCTTTTAAAGCAATTGAACCGACCGCGTAATTAATTGGTCGAAACGCGCGGTCACTCGAAAACTCCGAGCGAATCGCGAAAAAAGAAAAAAAAGGAAAAAACTACGCGCGCGCCTTGAGGTTCCGATGAATCTGACGGGGTGTACAGTTAGGCTAACGGTTACGAGGATCGCGAGCGACGGATCGCGCTTTTTTAATCGCGCTTATTAAAATAACTGACGGCGCAGGAACGTTCGCGCGACTCGAAAACAAAATGTCTAACAACTTCCTGCTGCTCGCTACTGACTCGATCGACGGTCGGAAAAACCGCGTTCATTACTTCAATTATCACGTTTCGCCGGACCCTTTTGCCGCGCCGCTGATTGTCACCGGAGTAATGCCTGGCGCATTTTAACCCCACGCCCCCCGTCGTTCCCGCCGGAACCATCACCGTCGCCGCCGTTTCGTCTTAATGCCCCGACAAGACGTACGACTTTTTTATGCCCACGATCCTGCGTCGCTAACATTATCGCCATTGTCGTAAATGGCGGCGATGTAACTGCGCCGGTCTGGCGCAATATAGACTGGAACTACTTAAAAAAATGCAGTCGACTCCGCGGGGATTATTGCACAGTAATTTTTTGAAAGGGCTTTGTTAACTGGGCTTTGTTGCTGGGCGTAAATACAATCGTTTGCGTTGTTTTTGATTTTACGTGGGAGTGAACTGCGCGATTTATGGTGCTTTTAAGGCTTTCAGATTCGACGTCCAAATGGAAATATGCGATTTGCTGCACGTTCGATTTTAATTGTATTTCAATTGTCCTCTTTTATGGGGCATGAAGGAATGAAAATGCCTTAAGTTACGCTACTGATTTTTAGGTGAGATACAATAGACATCGCACTGGAGAAACTGATAATTATTTTTGCAGTTTAATTCTTGATCTGGCTCTACGACAATTCCAGATCTTTAAAAAAGGATATTTTAAGATTCAAAATGAGATTTCAACGACAGGAATAAAATTTTATTTCCGCGATTTCCAAGCGTTGTCAAATTCTACAATATAACTATGAACGTCATTTTTTGAAATGCATTAAACAACTCATTTCCTAACTCAATAAAGTTGAATGGCAGTTTTTCGTTATGCGACGTGGGACTCGCATATATGCACGCAAGATTGCACGATTTCAATTACACCGGTTGAAACTGTTTTTGTCATTTCAAAAACATTTCGAACGTATCTCGGAACATTCAGACACGAGTGCTCTAATTAAAAAGTTTCATCGATACGGTAATTAATTTTCGACCCGAGCTAACCGCATGTTCCCGTTTGACTTACGAATTCGCCTTATCATTATTACAATGCAATGACTGCTCTATTATTACATTTGAGCGGAGAAACTCCAAGTGTCGGAGATGCTCTTATGCATAGAGATTGCATATATACGCCGTGGGGCTCGCTCGTCATAATTATCAACATCGTCCATGCGCTCGGTTTCAAGCTCGAGTCTGCTCGTCGCGTACATTTTTCATTCGCAGTCTCTCCCTTTTCTCGCCCCGATCGCGTTAACCTCGATTCGCCGCCGAATGAGAATCGCGCGATTTTGCCTCAAACAATAATCCTTCGATTCGAGCCGAAAGGCGGTCGGCTGCTCTTTTTTTAATTGTTTGACTAATTAAACGACGATCGAATTACATACGATTAATTCGGCGCCGAGGAACAGGTCGGAATTAAAAGATGCAAATTGCGGGCGTTGGCAATGCAGCCAAGTTTTTTGGCGGATAATGCTTGCGCCTGAGAGCGCTTCTTAAAGTGGAAAATCATGTTTGGTTTATACGCACGAGTGTAATCTAAGTTGAGTCTGGAAACAAGTTTTTTAATCCAATTTTGGCCATTGCGGTAATAAATATGAAAGGCTCGAACAGTCGGAGACGCTTTTTTTTAGATAAACGCGCGGAATTATCGAGAGCGTATTTTTTGCTCACCTATTTTTACGCGGAAATGCCGCTTCCTGTCCCGACATCGGGCTTTTGAGTTTAATTTAATTTCAGAAAATAGGTAGAACTGCTGATACAAGTTTCTCCACTTTCTTTCCACTGAACACTGGAAAATAATACCGCGATCCACGCGAATAGCACAATAATTATAATAATCCGGATAACATTTGTTTAGCGCAGCGAGGGAATTCACGCGTACCGATGCTCGTAAGCCGTAAAATGTAACTTCCTGCCATTACATTGTATAAGAACGATCTCGAAAAGTGCTTGAGATAAAATTGACCGTCGACGTTCGACTTTATTCGCATTCAAAAGTCACTTTCCGTAATGGCTTAATCATTCGAATCGGCGCGCTCGCTGGTATTTCATAATTCGGACGAACTAGACGTAACAACAACTCCCATCTAGAAGATCGTTACGCGGCCGACACCGAGTGCAAACGGGCTTCCCGTGACCGGTAATGGAGACTGCAGTGGATACTTGGCGCAGCCAAACAAATCGCATAAACCGTCGGCGTGAAGTTGTCGTAAAGACGGGCACTTATCCATTTCGTCAGCCACGGCCCGACTTTTTCGGCCGATCGACTCGTAAAATGGCGCCCAACGTGGCCGGAATCTAATTTCGCGAAGAGCTCGCCAGTGAATATTTTATTCCCATTCCCTCGCGCGTTCACAGAGTCAATCATATTTCGTAGCCTCATTCTGTTTTACCGTATTTCATCTTTGCATTTCCATCGATAAAGCGCAATTTCGTATTGTTATTATCAATTTTCAACTGTTGAAATAGACGAATTCGAAGTCGTAAAATTGTACCACTTTGAGGTAATTTTCGCGATACGTAAAGAGCCGGGGGAATTTAAAAAAGCAGAGAAATAGTATTGTCCCTCTGAGTTGAGCACGACAGAAACTGTGCAGAACGATATTATTTTGAATTAGCAGTGAAAATCCGAAGGATAATGCAGTAATTGTTTGGATTGCTTGTTTACGATAAAGGATATTAAGCATTCCGATGGAGTTATCGAGATTTTTATAATTAAAGCAGACCATTATTATTCGAATACTCGACTGTCGCTGTCTTTTTTATTACGGCATTAAAATCGTACAAATTTAACACAAAGAAGGTCCCATTTAATTTGGACGAGAAAAGCAACACTGGCAAAGAAAATGGCACCGTTATTACTCTCCTCGGCTTTTTCCAGCGAACTTGAGTTGATCGCTGAAAAGAGCGCATAAAACTTGCGCGCGCGTGTAGGAACGGCCTGTATAGATAAATTTTGTGGCCGCGTCCATAAATCGCGCGAATAAAATGACGCGCCATTGTTAGCGCAATTTTACTTATTTAGAATTCCGCGCCGAACAAAGTATTCCATTTGGAAAATTATAGCTCTGATAAGCGTAAGCACGAGGTGTTTCGCAACTATTTTTCTCGGGCTGTGTCATGCGATCCTCGCGTGTCTCACTTTGTTTGTCCGAAAAAGGAAGGGAAAAACTAGGTGAAGAGACGGAAAAAACGTCGAGGTGAAATCCGGAATAAAAGAATCTAGTCGTCTGATAAAAGGAGTGCCTTTTTTCAATATGACAACGAGGCGCACGCGACGAGTTAAGGTAATAGAGCGCCCGATGTATGTTAATTCGTCGGACTAATATGCGATAAACTGACACTCCGGGCGCCGTTAAACGCCGCTTAATTTCGCGCCATTTGTTTTTGTTATCCACTCGTTATATAATCTGCGGAGCAATAAAAACAATTCGCAGCTGGCGACGACAGACCGGGCCCGTTTTCCTCGTTAAGGAACATATTTTACGGTCGGCTAAATAAATTTCCGAAGCAGCAGAGCCAAACAATAACGGTGCGACGAAATCGAAATTCTAATCGTTCCATCGAAGTTTATCACTGCCAGCGGAAACCCTTAATGTTTCAAGTACTTAATTCATGGGCCGCGTAAATCATGCCGTAAAAAGTCGCCCCTGCTGACGCCATCCGCGATATACAGTGTTAATGTGTTGCTGTAAAAGAATCTCGTTTCGGGGCGATCGATGTCCGCGTTGTATTCCACGGAGGCGCGCCTCCAGCCGAGCTCGTCGCCGGAATTTCTATTAAATTTCCGCGGCAGTGTTCGCGCGCGCGCGAAATAATGTCCCGACGATCCGAATGTGTCAATTGTTTCGCGCGACAAAAATCGGAGACGTGTTGTTCCCGATGATGTTGCACGTACGTTTTGTGCCGGGCATCACGTCGATTAGTTCGAGAAATATCGGAGACGCCGTTTTCCCGTATTTTCATTCAGCAAAAATGTTGACGCGCAAAAAGGATTTGCGGAATTTAATCTGGAAAAGTGAGGTTACGTTCCACTTCGTCCGTAATTCGGGAATTTGACGTTAAGTGAAATGCGCCGAAAAACGACGCGAACAAAGCCGACTTCGCGTCGGGCGTCGCGTTTTCATTAGCGCAAGATTTACGACAAAAATTGTTCGCCAACTATTCCTTTGCTCGCTAGCAGGCCGATTCTGGTAATTTGACACCTTTTGCCTCGCGAAATGAATAGCGTTTCGTCATTAACGAACCATTTTTCAGAGATAACACGACTTTTTCTCGTTCGCTAACCGAATAATTATTGGACGACGAATGACGGTCAAAATGGTTTTGAACGCATTATGCAATTCGATATTAGATTAGGCGCGCGAGGCTCGTAAAACCCGCGTTTTTAAGACTCGCGCGATTACGCGTGTTGGCTCCGACCGTGGATCTTGCTCGTAAATGAACTTAATTGCCACGATCCAATCGGGCTAATGCGGTTAATCAATAAAAGAAATCTCTCACTTGTACCCTTTTTACGAGGCGAATTAAGAAAACGACGGAATCTCGCGGCTTTATTGACGCTAAGTGCGAATCGACGCGAAAAGCGTCTTCGCGTTTTGTGGGGCGAGATAAACGGTCGGATAAAAGTTATTTAAGTTGCGCGGAAAAAATGGCTCGGGTTATGATTGCGAACGCCGACGATGATTGTGCAATTTTTTCGACAAAATCATGTAAGTCGAGGGAAAAACGAAACAATTATCTTGTCCTGGATGAAACCGGGATTTAAGATATTCCTACAAAAACTTTCGTTAAGTTTTTTTCCTGAAAAAGAAACTAAGGCAATCAGTGGACGCAATCCCGAAAAGGAAAACACATGAATTACGTGCAGCGATGTAACGTGAATAAATCTCATTAACGCATAAAGTTTGTTCCGTCTGTGCTTATTTGTCCTTTGTTTACAGTATTTATACCACACGAAGAACGTAAGCCTTGGAGGTAACAAAAGTACCTCTTTATCGTATTATCTGTTTGGTATATAATTAGTCCGCTCGCGTACGAAAGTTTGCGCGAAACGGAGTAAAGAATTGCTCGCGTAAGTCATTGTTTATGCGCGCAGAACTGTCGTCGCATTAACGAGAGCTTAATACCCAGTCTTTTTCCGCTGTCGTTCCGGTCGCGGCGATAAAAGTGGCAACGTTTATTTAATGGAAACGTTCGGTCGGGTTTTGAATGCGGAATTGCGGAGACATATTGTAATTAATCCGACATTAGTCATATTGTTCGGGTCAATTGTTGAAATTCCAACTATAGTGTAATAATTTATTCACGAACGCGTATGCAGCGGGATGCAGTCCGCGATAATTTTGTAATCGGATGTCATATGACAATCAATGATTTTGCCATAATCCGCTAAGGATTTTCGAGGTAAAACATGGTTCCCGCCATGTATATTAAATCATTCATCTTTGAGTAAAAAGCTTCGTAAGTACTTGCAAGACTCCAAATGTTTGAATAAGTATGTTCAGATTGTCCAAAATATATACCGATGAATGGTCTACATGTAATTTTGTACTCTTATACACAAAAGTTTAATTCATTTTGAGCAGTCTCTTTGAACAGTCAATGGCGGCGATTCGATTAATAATTACTGAACGACATTTACTGGAAATAACGACTTTATGAAACCAGCAAAAATCGTGGGAGGTATTCAAGTCGAGATTATAAATTAACGATAATGAAGCGGCGTGAAGAAATAAAGCGCAATAAGAACGCGACTGGGCAAACCTAATGAATTGAAGATGAAAAATCCACTGCCAACCGACAGTCTAAATTTGCCATTCAGCGCGAGCTCGTTCGTTATTGTTTTTAGGTAAAACGAGAACGTTCATTCTGTTGCGCGCAATTGCCACTCCAATTAGAATAATTAACCGTCCTCTTAGTTGTTTTTTAAGCGGCGGCGTTGTTGCTCGCGAACTGGGTTAACGTAAATTTATCGACGCACGGAAAGAGTCGTGCGCATAAACAATCGGCTTTTGCGTGAAAAAGGAAGCTCGATATCCCGCTGAATCATGATTAATCGAGCACCCGTATGCGGAGGCACGAGAATCGAAAATCGATGTGATTTTGGCTGATTTCTCGCGCGACATTTACGTCGGGAAATGAATTGTTGAAAGGACGAAAAACGGTCGTTTATGATTCGGAAATTTTGTTTGTCGCTAAAAAAATTTTTTTTCGAGTCACCCAGATGGCACGATTTTGCGAAACATTTTGCAGTTGGCGAACCGTGGTTTCTAATTATCGCGGTTTTGTGATTTCAATTTCGGCACCTAACAAAGTACGGATAAAAAATTGCCATCCCGAGAAAAACATTCTGGGATGGCAGAAAAATATGATCACTGTCTGGTCAGTAGATCGTGGTCCCTTTGTGAAACTTTTTGAAACTTTTGTGATCATATTGGGGTCACTTTGAGATCACTTTGAAACTTAAATGATCTCGAAATGGTCTCAGCATGCTCACAAAAGTCTCAGAAATCTTGTCAAAGGGATCACGCTCTACTAATCAAAAAATAATCATAATGTGATCCAGAATTTTTTTCTTGGGGTTGTACCGATGAACGTTTTGCTTGCATATTAATGAATAATGGAGCCTATCGTTGGTCGCGAATTTCCCATGTGGTATATTTTAGCGGGCGTAAAACAAAAGCCGCAGAAATAACGTGGCAAGCTCTTTGCCTATCGTGTTTCAAGCACGTCCCTTTAATGAGTCTCACTAAGTTTCAGGGTCTCAGTGAGGAGACAATACAGATTCCTCGTTCGCGTCTCTTTAATTCCCCGGCGTGTCGCGGGATCCCAGTCGAAATTTACGAGCGAGCGCTCTCGGGGTAATGTTCATTCCGGCCAGAAAAAAGCAGGACCAGCTTTGTTCGTCGTAAATGAGTCCCGGGCTCGTACGTACGACGCTCGCCAAGAAACGCTTTGCGCGGTCCGACATTTTTCCATTAACCGTCCGTTTCAGCCGCTACCAAAAGCCGTTCCAATAACTATACGTGTATGAAATGAAAACCGCGTGAAACGCCGACATATTCTCGCCTTTCGGAGGGAGGATCCGTTATTCCGTGGGTTTTCGCTGCCACTTCGTGTTTCTTCACCCCGGCAAACCGATTTTGTCAAACAATCGGCGCATTGTACCGAAACTCGCTCGACGTGAACGCTTTTCTAAACCCTTTTTCCCGGCCGAAGTGAGCTTCTTTCGTAATGCGCTCGCCTCAATATCGAGACAAAAAGTTAATCCGCAGCCTCGAAAGGGATTAATCGTTTGCGAACGCGTGTCGGTTTGATCTCGAGCTTATAATTTCCAGCTAACTGAACACGCGTTCAATGTTTCGTCAACGCGCCGCTGGAACAAGTTGGTCGTCCCCGAGGAAAACAAACCGCGAATTTCCATCAGCAGGCGTTGAATCGAAACACTTTTACACGCTCTTACACGCGAAATGCAACCGCTCTTTGTGTGTTTTATGAAAGGACTTACACTTGCGCATACGAATGCGGCTCGAATAACGTGTCAATCACGCGACGAAACATGGTACATGAATAATAAAAGTGCACGTCGCGCAGCTAACTGCTGCACGCTTTTCGCCATTGCAACAAGCGCGGCGGACTGAAATCTTGGATACTACAGCAAAAATCTCTGCCAAGAGATCTGCTTGCTGAGGCAAGTGCTCTTTTGTCTTTTCATCGACCGAGTGAGTACGTGTGCCATGTACCTACTTGCGGCTTGCAATACGCTTCGGGATAGGGACACGCCGGAGCCAATCATCCACGTGAAATGAAAGGTTCAGACAAAATATTATTTGCTCGATTGAGTTTCCGACGTCTGAGGACATATCGAATTAGGACGTCATAAAGGAACCGACCGGCGAACTGTGCATATGTATTTTGGGCATTTGCAAACAGTTTATCGTTGAGGCACGACCAAGTGGAATAGTCGAGTTCGAAGTAAAAAATGTGACAAGACCGACAACTGATAGCTGGAAACCTTTGTGTCATTTCTTTGGTCTTGAGAGCTTGAAAAAATAGTTCATCTTTGAGGTGTTGAAGTTATTACTACGTCTTACTAATTGTTGGTAGGAAACATATGATAGGTATCTTCTGAATACATCAAGTGAGGTGCTGAAAAGGTGGGTTCGATCTTCTTCTTTTCGCAAATATGTAAATTGAAGATTGCGTTTACGATTTGCTCAACTTTGCTTCAATTAAAGCAATACTATCACATAAATAATAATCTTGTAAAGATTCTACCAAAGATATCTAGGGCACTGATATCGGAAAGGTTACTTAGGAAATACTTGGTATTATTGCTTGAAACTTTGCAAAATTCACTAAATTGTGCCCAATTATAAAAGGGTCTAATGATTAAATATATGCTAATAGATCTTTGCTGGCGCACAAATGAGGCACGTTTGCGTATGCGAATAACTTTAAAGGCTTTGTACGGGGGTGACGATTTTTCCCGCGATTTGCCACCGTTGATTTTACAGCCGTCAAATGCAGTTTATCGTCCACCGAGAAGCGCAGTGCGAGCGCAATAAACCTGATGGGCAAAAAATGGCAAAATGTATTATGCGATTGTAGCGTGACTAAGGTTGCACTCTACCATGTTTATTGTTTTGTTATTTTGGTCCCCGGGGTGTAATATAGTCCATCAGACGAGCGCGCGAACGCGTTGCTTAGCTCTCTTTATTCAGAAAGCGTTTTGTGTTTTTTATGCGGCGCTTCATTTGTTATTTGCAATTTAAGTTCAGATTTAAAAAAATGGTCTCGCGAGCTACAGTCTCAAACTTTAACATGATTTTTATTTAAATTGAGGTCGGTGGGATTGTCCCATTTACATTAATTGCAATTAGTTCTCCAAATGTGCTCTACATAATTCTTGTCTCTGTGATTGAAAATTGCTCAATAAATATAGAGCAATTTGTAGAGCAGGATTTCTCGAAGGAAATACTTTGTTTTTATTTCTCTCTTAAAAGATACAATCGATTAGGACTTCTTTAGTTTATAATATGGTAATTATTGTCGCATCTAAATTAGAATTATATGTCGAAAAATTATTTGTTTAGTGTATTGTTCGATATATACTATATGGATTTTTGAGTACCTAGTTTTTTTAATTCCCTATTAAATAGATACAACACCCACGTATTTTTACTAGTTTTTTTACTAATACAGCTATCTATTACACCTTAATTGATGACAGATTTTAGGGAGTCAAGTTGAATGCGAAGATAGTAAATATTTGATAATCGCCATAAACGGTATCTCGACAATACATTATTAATTCCTATTAGAACACTATCGGACCATGAAAGCAGCTTCCGAGGCTTAGTTACCAAGTACGCTGCACTCTCGTAAATGTTATTTAAAACTTTAAATTCCTTTCAGTTAACATTTACGGGAGGGGAATATGAGCATTAACCAAGCGTCTAATAAGTATTTTAATAGCCCAATAACGTTTTAATCCGTTTGAAATTAATTTCAAATTAATTTCACACAAATGGTCTCCATTTTCACAAACTCTACCTTGGCAAAAAGGTTGCACTCGCACCACTTTACGATAGTTTCAGATCGATTTGTAACATAAAAATGCATTCAAGTGCTATTACGCTCGTTTTTTATGCGATAAGATCACGATGATTTATATTCATATGGAATACATTTTCGTTCTCGTTTTCTCAATGTTTCATATAATTATTATCGACAAATTTTCTGTAATTTCAATTAAGCGTTTCATTCGTTCATATAATAATTACTTCAATGGTTATTGCGATTCACTTGAAACTTGTTCAAACACGACATCAAGATAAGGAAAATTAGAAAATTGTATTCATATAATTCAAGCGTGTGCATCGCATTTTCCTTGTTGAAATCTTCAGCAATTACATTCGTTCGCAATATTTGTGAACAAATGTTAGAGACTCCGAAAATTGAGAGTAAAGTATAATCAGTAAAATATAATAGTGATACATAATAAATATTATAAGATCAGATACATGTTTCTATACCTATGATAAATACTGCGCTGGCCGTTTAATTAAGAATAGAACTAAAAGAGTTTTAATATTCACGAAGAAACGCTAGCGGATTTTATGATAAATGTGTAAAATACCTGAAGTCCTAAAAACTCGTTAAATATGCATTGTTTTGCATTTGTTAAAACAAAACATCTAAATTCACGCTTGCGTAAAAAACCCTAGGCTTAAACGTCGCAAACGAAATATAATGATGTGTTTTACAAAGAAACAATTTAATTAATTAAATGTTTCTTTGCGCAGTTGCTGTGATAAGCTTCTTAATTAAAACGGTGTAGTAAAGGTTCCAATTTTCTGCATTTTCAAATAATATTAAGAGTTTCTCATTTGAGATATCTATCGAGGTTTTGTCGTGTTTCGTTGAATTTAATTTCAAATATGAATTCAATATGCGATTTCAATATAGTGTTGATACTTTTATTCCAACACCATGCAATAGAAAATAATATTCAAGCTTCGTATGTTTTTCCTATTGCACTGTGTACTGAAACGAAAATGGTATTATTTTGTCAATAATTAAAATTTCGTTGTAGATTGAAATAAAAATATCCGTTTCATTTTTACTTCCAAAAAATTGAATCATTATTCGATAATGCTTCGTTACACCTACAGTTGTCGTTCACAACGCCACAGTTCGATTTTTTATATCTGCATGTTAATATTAGAAATGAGATCGCAATCATGTAAATTAACTCCGCTTTACAAGTGAGTATATAGTATTTGATTAAAAAAATATCAGTGGGAGAAAAGAGTCTTTATAACAAAAGCTTTGTGTGGTTTAAATTGATTCTTGATATTTTCCGAAAAAAACATTTTTATACGATAAAAAAGTTTTTAAAAAATTAAAGATTTTACTTAGTGACCGCTTTGTGATTTCATTCATAACCATTCAATTGTTTTATACTTTATTTAAGAGACTTTCCATTATATTACATAATTTATATAATAACGCGATATTTATTATGTTTCATTATTTTTGCTCTTACAATGGTATTTTATTAACATAACAAAAAGAAGGTTTTCAATGAGCGATTTCAATTTAATTTTACACAAAACATCGGCTTCAGGGCATTGGAAGCAAATAAAAAATAAATTATGCTTTAATATTCAAATAATATTAACAATATATGTTAGTGAAAATGTGGAACAAACTGATAACGATATAAAAAAGTGATTCTTATATCAGCAATATCTTGTTCCCTGTCATGTGCATTCAATGTACTGCTTTGTTTACACGTTTAAAAATATAAAGGTTGTATCAACGTTATTCGTCCATTCAAAAGTAATCAGCCCTAAAATCGAGTACATTTTTTACTTTTTGTTTAATGTTGGAAATAACCGTCATAGAACACGTGTTTTTTCGCATCAGCTGCGCAATATATTATTCCTGACGTTTTGCACCACTCCATAATTGTTCAAGAATCGGGATTATTCCGTCGACGCAGTTGTTTTTCTTAAATTTCCGATATTAATTTTCGAGCACTGACAGTCATTTGCAAAGAAAAATACTGCATATTTCACGTTAAATTATTCGAGAGCAGAATAAAGCGTTCGTATATTGAAAATATGACGAAATTAATTCACTGCGAACAGCTTTGTAGCATTTCTTTATTCTGCACTTTTGGCCATCTAATGTGATTCCTTACACGGAAAAAAAGATCTGAAAAATTTTACCAAACTTTTCGGCAAACCGAGG